>CM031628.1:659718-692218 GCA_018398815.1 Conus ventricosus
ATTCTGGGCCACTTTCGCCCGAAACTGTTGAGGGCGAAGGTGGCCCAGAATGAAGGTTTTCCTGTTCTCTACTGGACTGACCGGGACACGGTGTGCAACGAGGTTGTCTGAACAAAGTCGAGGAAGTTGTGGAGGTCTGGTTCTGCCGTGGGTGTGGCCTCCAGGCCCGCCATGGATGGACCTTTTGTAGAGCTCTGGTGTCAGGCCTGTCCAAGGCGTGGGTAGACGGTGTTCCCAGCGTCCCATGGAAAGGCAGGCAGAGGATAGTCCCATTTAGCTTTCCATTGACACAACTAATTTGCGAGGAAATAATAGCTGTTGAATTCAAACGTGTTGAGGGCCATTGCAGCTGTGGGCGGGTGTTGTGGGACAGGGGGCTGTTTGCAAGAAAGAAGGCGGAAGACCTTCAGACCATCAGCGTGGGGTAAAGTGAGACAGCATAAGATGTGAAGGGAGGTTGGGTTGGAAAGTGGGGTCTGTGTTGTATGAGGTTGTTATGTGTAGTGTGTAAGAGTAGTATCTTGGAGCTTTGTGGGGGGCTTTGTAAACGGGTTGGAGGAGCGAGTCAACGTACAGTGAGACGTGTTCTGTAGTGCAGCTACAAGCGAGAACTGAAGATCTGCCAGGTGTGTTGGTTTTATGTGTGTTCTAGGGAGTAGGTAGAATTTTTTTTTATTTTTTTATGTCTGATATTCTGAGTAGTTTGGCCGTCTTTGTTCAAGTTATTATGTTCGATTTCCTGGCTGACTGGGTTGAAATGAGTTTCTGGTGTGAGGTGAATGGTTGTGTAGAAATCCGTTTTGGACAGTCGACTGTGTACCGCCTGTATGTAGAGCTGTTTGTCCCAGACTACAACTGTGCCGTCCATGTCTGCTGGTTCAGTGACAGCATCTTGTTGTCTCAGTGACTCGTGAGATTTTTGTTCTTCGCGCGAGACGTTGGAGTGGCGGACACGTTTGGATTTCATTTTGGAAATTCCCATTTCTGCCATTTGTGATGGAAAGATCGACTTGGATCTGTCGAAAAGTGGTTGATTGGGCATAGAGAAGAGGGGTGAACAGTTCTGAGCTATCTGGGGGTGACGGGCGTGGGTAAATTTTCAAGATTGGTGGGCGTGTCTGTTGGTGGTAGGTTGAACGGGGACGAATCTTAGACCTTTTGCTGTCATCATTCATTGGTGAGGTTGCCAGGGGTGCAGCGGCCAGTATTGCAATGTTGTTCAGAGATAGTAGTGGGGTCAGTGTTGTTCACAGATGGTAGTGGGGTCAGTGTTGTTCAGAGATGGTAGTGGGGTCAGTGTTGTTCACAGATGGTAGTGGCGTCAGTGTTGTTCAGAGATGGTAGTGGGGTCAGTGTTGTTCAGAGATGGTAGTGGGTCAGTGTTGTTCAGAGATGGTAGTGGGGTCAGTGTTGTTCAGAGATGGTAGTGGGTCAGTGTTGTTCAGAGATGGTAGTGGGGTCAGTGTTGTTCACAGATGGTAGTGGGGTCAGTGTTGTTCAGAGATGGTAGTGGGGTCAGTGTTGTTCACAGGTGGTAGTGGGGTCAGTGTTGTTCAGAGATGGTAGTGGGGTCAGTGTTGTTCAGAGATGGTAGTGGGGTCAGTGTTGTTCACAGGTGGTAGTGGGTCAGTGTTGTTCACAGATGGTAGTGGGGGTCAGTGTTGTTCAGAGATGGTAGTGGGGTCAGTGTTGTTCACAGGTGGTAGTGGGGTCAGTGTTGTTCAGAGATGGTAGTGGGGTCAGTGTTGTTCAGAGATGGTAGTGGGTCAGTGTTGTTCACAGATGGTAGTGGGGTCAGTGTTGTTCAAGATGGTATGGGGTCAGTGTGTTCAGAGATGGTAGTGGGGTCAGTGTTGTTCACAGGTGGTAGTGGGGTCAGTGTTGTTCACAGGTGGTAGTGGGGTCAGTGTTGTTCAGAGATGGTAGTGGGATCAGTGTTGTTCACAGGTGGTAGTGGGGTCAGTGTTGTTCAGAGATGGTAGTGGGGTCAGTGTTGTTCAGAGATGGTAGTGGGGTCAGTGTTGTTCAGAGATGGTAGTGGGATCAGTGTTGTTCAAAGATGGTAGTGGGGTCAGTGTTGTTCAAAGATGGTAGTGGGGTCAGTGTTGTTCAGAGATGGTGTTGGGGTCAGTGTTGTTCACAGATGGTAGTGGGGCCAGTGTTGTTCACAGATGGTAGTGGGGTAGTGGCGAGAGTGTGGGAATGTGGAGAACCTTTCTAGTGGTAGTGGCGAGAGTGTGGGAGTGTGGAGGAGAACCTTTGTAGTGGTAGTGGCGAGAGTGTGGGGGTGTGGGGTGTGGAGGAGAACCTTTGTAGTGGTAGTGGCGAGAGTGTGGGGTGTGGAGGAGAACCTTTGTAGTGGTAGTGGCGAGAGTGTGGGAGTGTGGAGGAGAACCTTTGTAGTGGTAGTGGCGAGGGTGTGGGGTGTGGAGGAGAACCTTTGTAGTGGTAGTGGCGAGAGTGTGGGAGTGTGGAGTGTGGAGGAGAACCTTTGTAGTGGTAGTGGCGAGAGTGTGGGAGTGTGGAGTGTGGAGGAGAACCTTTGTAGTGGTAGTGGCGAGAGTGTGGGAGTGTGGAGGAGAACCTTTGTAGTGGTAGTGGCGAGAGTGTGGGAGTGTGTAGTGTGGATGAGAACCTTTGTAGTGGTAGTGGCGAGAGTGTGGAGTGTGGAGGAGAACCTTTGTAGTGGTAGTGGCGAGAGTGTGGGAGTGTGGAGGAGAACCTTTGTAGTGGTAGTGGCGAGAGTGTGGGAGTGTGGAGTGTGGAGGAGAAGCTTTGTAGTGGTAGTGGCGAGAGTGTGGGAGTGTGGAGTGTGGAGGAGAACCTTTGTAGTGGTAGTGGCGAGAGTGTGGGTGTGTGGAGGAGAACCTTTGTAGTGGTAGTGGCGAGAGTGTGGGAGTGTGGAGTGTGGAGGAGAACCTTTGTAGTGGTAGTGGCGGAAGTGTGGGGTGTGGGGGAGGTTGGGTGGAGTGTGACAAAGTGAGAAACCACGAGGAGTGGTACGTAGTTCGAGGCACTGGTTGAGAAAGTTGAGATGAGAGACTGACTTCGTATGTTGTTTTTTTTTGAAAGTGTGTGTTAGCATATTCTAGCGCGAATGGCTGATGATGGGTGGTAGAGAATGAATGGACTGGCGAAAGCTGGCATGGGTGTGGGAGAAAAATTGGGCAGCCGGCATGTTGTTGAGGTTGTAGTTGTAGCTGCGTTTGGTTTTTTGTTGTTGCTGTTCTTGTTTTTTGCTGTCCCATCTTTTGTGCCACCTCAGTGGCATCGCACCCACGCCGCTCATTCCGAGCCCCTCGTCCACAGCCCCAGCCCCGGCACCGGCAATCCACAGGGAAAAGGCAATGTCAAGACATCAGCAGGCAACCCGCCGGAGGAGACACTGCGCTGCTGCCGAGTCACTTCGGTGGTGTTCAGTGGCGCCTGTTCTGATCCAACATACGCAGGACAACACCTATTATGCCCCCCCCCCCCCCCCCCCCCCTACTGACGACAATAATTGCTTAGTAGCGGAGCCGGCGTGAGTGAGCTCTCCCTCCAGAGGGTGCCACCACGTCCGTCCAACAACAGCCCCCGTGAATTTGCCGATACCGGTGACACCGATGGTTTCAAAGCATGGCGACAGACGCGGAGAGGACATCGAAACTGAGGTCACCATGAGAGCAGGGCATGAAGGGCCGCAGAATTTGAGACTTTTATTTTAAAATGTTGATCGATGAGGATGATGAAGATGATGCTACGGATTTCCCTTCCGGTCTGAGACTACATGACAGGGCTGTACTCTACGCTTGCTTTCATAATATATCCTGGCGTCAAGCAGGCCCGAGAGATACAGACACCTGCAGTGTTGGTCAGTGACGCATCTGTTTAGTGCATGAAACTGGACTGTGTAGTCCCAGTCTTCCCAGCTGAGCTCGTGGCAAGCTCAGCTCTGTATGGGGGCCGATCAGGGCAGGATGGGAATTGAACCCACGACTTCCCAGCCGGGTGCCCGCGACGCTAACCACTTCGCCACGGCGGCTGGTGTAGATGCTGCTGTTGTTGTGAGTTGTGTGTCTGGAAGACGAAATAGGACTAAGAAATGAGGAATGCCAAACTACGATCACTTGTACACCCCTAACATCAGGAACGTGAAGAGAAAGACGAGACAATGAAAGAGAGCAGTCAGTTTGTTGTCGTTGTTGTTGTTGTTGTTGTTGTTGTTGTTGTTGTTGTTAATCCAAGCTGGTTCAAAGTGAGGTACTGCAGACTGAAATCAAAATGCGATAAAAACAAAGAAAGAAAAAGAAATTCCTGTGACGCCAAATGAAGCAATGAACAAATTACGAAACAAAGACGACGCGTTTCGACTTCTTCAGTGTTCTTCAGGCGAGACGGACAACCTACAAGACAATGAAAACAAAGGACGAACAGACAGTCCCTGACCTCCTCCAACACGGCACAACATGGATGTGGAACGGAAACCAGGTTTCTCGGAGAGCTTGTTCATTTAAGAATCTCTCTCTCTCTCTCTCTCTCTCTCTCTCTCTCTCTCTCTCTCTCTCTCTCTCTCTCTCTCTCTTTCTCACACACACACACGCACACACGCACACACACACACACACACACACACACACACACACACACACACACACACACACACACACACAAAAGATCTCCGGCTATACTTTTTTTTTTCAATTAAGGGGAAAAGTTATCTCCGGTTGTAAAATTATTCTTTTAAGAAAAAAAAAATCTCGAGCTGTTTTTTCTTTTCTATTTAAGGGGTGGGGGCAGAGAGGGGGGAGAATCTGCGATAGACATTTTTCATCGTAGAGGAGACATCTACGCCTAGAAAACGGTTTCATCAACAAAGAAAAAAAAACCGTTTCAGGCTATAAAATGTTTTATTTAAGGGGAAAAAAAAAGAACCCATGTTGTGAGGCAGCAAGCACCCTGAAATCCCTTGCCTTCTGTACTGGTCAATTCCTCTTTTCTGTCACTCGCGTCGTTTGTCTTTTTCATTTATTTTCTTTTTTTTCATACTGTTGTCCACTGGAGAATTTTTTTTTGAGGGGGGTGCGGGGGGGGGGGGGGGGGGGGGGGGGGGGGGGGGGGGGGGGAGGGGGGGGGGGGGGGGGTGCACGTTTCTTTTTTTTTTTGGTGGCATCAGTTGTAGGATCAATGGAGCACCTAAGGCGGTGACTTTTTCCCACTCCTTTTTTTTTTCCTTTTTTTTTTCTTCTTCCTAATGCCAAAGTCCACCTCTTCATTTTTTGGTGCTTCGCACTGTCCTCTTCATGTGCAAAGAAAAAAGAAAAAAAAACCCAAAACTATTTCCACTACTAGCTTTTTTCCCATTCATTTGTCTTTTCCCCCCCTTTTTTCCCCAGACTAATCTCTTACACACCATGCATAGTCTATGTTTTCTTACAAACGGACTTTAGTGTTTTGGCGTTTGATACAAAGTGTCTGGGTTTGTTCATGTTCTAATGTGTGGTGTGCTGGCACACTCACTCTGATAATGTGCTGCTTATACAAAGAAAACAACAGACAGACAGTGAAAAAGAAGGAAAGAAAGAAAGGAAGGAAGGAAGAAAGAAGCGAAAGAAGAAAAGAAGGCGAAAACGAAGAAGAATTCGCAGCTGTGTAAAAACAAACGAAATAACAAAAATGAAGATACAACTACTATGCAAATGTGCACGTTTCTTTGTTGTTACGAGTTTGTAATGTGCCAGTTTGTGTTGTTGTTGTTGTTGTTGTTGTTGTTATTGTTGTTATTGTAAGCTGGTAAGTGGGGAGAAAGGGGACACACACTATGCATAACAGACGTTTCTCTATTCTTCGGTTTCCTTCGCTCTTCCCCCCCCCCCCCCCCCCCCCCCACCCCTTCTATGCATGTTTTTCTCTTCGCTTTTCTCAGTTCTTCTCTTTGAATTCTTCTGCTTTTCTCTTTGTTTTTGTTTAGGTCTGCTGCTATCATGTTCGTTTTTCTCTGTTCTTCACTCTTCTTGGTTTTTCTATATTTTACTTTTTTTTTTTCTCCTGACTTTGATACTCGCTGTTCTTCTCTCTGCTTTCTTCTGCTCTTCTCTTGGTGGGTTTTTTTTTTTCTTTGTTTTTTTTTTTTTTTTTTTACTCCTCTGCTTTTCCGTTCGCTTTTCTCTGTTCTTCACTTCGCTGTTCTCTGTTTTCATTGTTTCTTTCTGTCTCTGATTCTATTCAGTTTTCTGTTTGCTGTCTCTGATTTTCTATTCAGTTTTCTGTTTGCTGTCTCTGATTTTCTATTCAGTTTTCTGTTTGCTGTCTCTGATTTTCTATTCAGTTTTCTGTTTGCTGTCTCTGATTTTCTATTCAGTTTTCTGTTTGCTGTCTCTGATTTTCTATTCAATTTTCTGTTTGCTGTCTCTGATTTTCGCTGTTCCTCAGTTTGTTTTTATTTTTTATTTTATTTATTTTTTTTCTTTTATTCGCGTCTATCTGCTTTTCTGTTCACTTGTCGCTACACTTAATTTTTTTTTTTTTAATCCATTTCTTTTCTCTTCTTCTCTTCAATGTTCTCAACCATTCACTTTTCTTCTCACCTTTTTTTGGGGGGTCTGGTCTTCTCTTTTCTATGTTCTCTTTTCTCTGCTCTCTCTCTCTCTCTCTCTCTCTCTCTCTCTCTCTCCTCTCTCTCTCTCTGAGCTTCTTTTCACTTTCTGACTGTTGTCTTATTTCTCCTATCCTCTGCTGTCCTCTTCATTAAAATGTCGCTGCGCTTCACTTGTCTTTGCTGTTCTTTCCACATTTCTCATCTCTTTTTTTTTTTTTTCTTTTTTTTTTTTTTTTTTTCTTTTTTTTTCTCAGCTGTTCTCTTCATAACCTGTGTGCTCTTCTCTGTTCTCTTATCTCTTCATTTTCTTTGCTCTTCTCGTCACTTTTTTTTCTCGGCACTTCGCCCCGCACTTCTTTCTTTTTTTTTTTCTTTTTTTTTCCCCTTTCTTTTCTTTTCTCTCCGTTGCTCGCGTCTTCACATTTCTCAGTTGCTTTCTCTGTCCAAGCTTTCCATTTTCTTTGTTCTTCTTCGCCGTTGTCTGCTTTCTGCTTTCCATTTCTCTTCACTTTTTCTGTCGGCTTCCCTTAACTCTTCTTTCCATTTCTCTTCACTTTTTCTGTCGGCTTCCCTTAACTCTTCTTTCCATTTCTCTTCACTTTTTCTGTCCGCTTCCCTTAACTCTTCTTTCCATTTCTCTTCACTTTTTCTGTCCGCTTCCCTTAACTCTTCTTTCCATTTCTCTTCACTTTTTCTGTCCGCTTCCCTTCACTCTTCTTTGCACTTCTCTTCACTTTTTCTGTCCGCTTCCCTTAACTCTTCTTTGCACTTCTCTTCACTTTTTCTGTCCGCTTCCCTTCACTCTTCTTTGCACTTCTCTTCACTTTTTCTGTCCGCTTCCCTTCACTCTTCTTTGCACTTCTCTTCACTTTTTCTGTCCGCTTCCCTTCACTCTTCTTTGCACTTCTCTTTTCTCTTTTCTACTCTCGACTCTTCTTTTGCTCGTCCCTTCCTTTTTTCTTCTTCTCTGCAGTTCTCTTTTCTCTGAATTTCTCTCTTCATTTCCTCTGACTCCTCCCTGCATTTCTTTCGACACGCCACTGTAGTTTTCTCTCTGCTCTTCTCCTGACATGTGTCTTTGCTCGTCTGTTTACTTTTCTCTTCTCTTCACTTTTTCTCTGCACTTGTCTTCGCTTTCCTTTGCTCTTGTCTTCACTTTTCTCTGCTTTTCTCTTCACTTGTGTCTGCACCTTTCTTCATTTTCTCTGCATTTCTCTTCATCTCTCCCCTCCCCCATCTTCTCTCTCTCTCTCTCTCTCTCTCTCTCTCTCTCTCTCTCTCTCTCTCTCTCTCTCTCTCTCTCTCTCTCTCTCTGTTTTCTTTTCAATTTTTCTCTGCTGTTCATTTTTCTAAGCTTCACTTTTCTCACTTGTTCTCTACTTTTTTTTTTTTCTTCCCCGCTCTTCCCTGTCATAAAAGCTCTTCTCTTCGCTTTTCTCTGCTCTGTGCTTTTCTCAGCTTCACTTTCTCTCTGCGCTTCTCTTCGCCTGGCTTCCCCTTTAGCTTTCCTTGGTCTTCACTTTCTCTCTGCGCTTCTCTTCGCCTGGCTTCCCCTTTAGCTTTCCTAGGTCTTCACTTTCTCTCTGCGCTTCTCTTCGCCTGGCTTCCCCTTTAGCTTTCCTAGGTCTTCACTTTCTCTGTTCTGTGCTTTTCTCTACGTGTTTCTTCACTCTTCTATGCACTTCACTTCTTCTATGCACTTCACTTCTTATAGAACAGGGAGTACTTTACAGTGGGAGCGAAGAAATGCAGTCTGTGTGTCCGTCTGTCCGTCCGTGGTCAAAATGTGTTCCGCTCGCTCCAGACAAAACTGCCGGACCGATCTTTCTGAAAAGTTGAAGATATGTTCATTATGGTCACGGATGATGCCCGATATTTTATTTTACTAGAATAGCCGTTACTAACGGCTGTAAATGATAATTTTGTGGTGTACAGTTTAAGCAATAACGGTTTATAAGCTTAAGTGTAACCAAATTTTGTAAGCGCCTCGGTAGTACCGTGGATAGTGTCCCCGCCTGTCGCGCGGGAGACCCGAGTTCATTTCCCCGCCGGGGAGAGCAACTTTTTTTTTTCTTTTCTCTGACATACAAAATTTCTACCCCCAAAAGGAGAGAAAGTGCTAAAGTCACTGATTTATATGTATATATGTTTTTTCTTTTTGTTGTACTATTACTTTCTGGGAGTACGTTTATATGCTTTGCATCTTGTTTCTCTTTATCTTCCTTCGCTCTTCTCTTCGCTTTTCTCGGCTCCTCTCTTCACCTTTCTGTTTCTCTTCTCTTCGATTGTACATGCTCCTGTTTCTCTGCGCTCGTCGCCACGTTTGTCCGCTCTTCTTTTTTCTTTTATGCTTTTCGTTTCGTTTTCTCTCCTTCTCTCTTCGATTTTCTCTCCTCTTCTTTTTTTTCTCTCCCCTCCTCTTCTCTTCTCTTTTCTCTGCCGCTGTTTTCATTTTTCTTGGAACGTTGTCTATTTTTTTTCTTCTGCTGTTCAATTTTCCGTGTGCTTGTCTTTTGTTTGTTTTTCTCTTCATTGTTCTCCGCTCTTCTGTTCGCTTTGCTCTTCTCTTCATTGTTCTCTGCTCTTCTCTTCACGTTGCTCTTCTCTTCACGTTGCTCTTCTCTTCACGTTGCTCTTCTCTTCACGTTGCTCTTTTTCTCTTCACTGTTCTCTGCTCTTTTCTTCACGTTGCTCTTCTCTTCACGTTGCTCTTCTTTTCACGTTGCTCTTCTCTTCACGTTGCCTCTCTTCACTTGCTCTCTCTTTATTGTTTTGCTCTTCTCTCACTTTTGCTCTTCACGTGCTCTTCTCTTCACGTTGCTCTTCTCTTCACGTTGCTCTTCTCTTATTGTCTCTGCTCTCTTCACGTTGCTCTTCTCTTCACTTGCTCTTCTCTTCACTTGCTCTTCCTTCATTGTTCTCTGCTCTTCTCTTCACGTTGCTCTTCTCTTCACGTTGCTCTTCTCTTTATTGTTCTCTGCTCTTCTCTTCACGTTGCTCTTCTCTTCACGTTGCTCTTCTCTTTCACGTTGCTCTTCTCTCACGTTGCTCTTCTCTTCACGTTTGCTCTTCTCTTCACGTTGCTCTTCTTCCTTCTCTCACGTTGCTCTTCTCTTCACGTTGCTCTTCTCTTCACGTTGCTCTTCTCTTCACGTTGCTCTTTTTCTCTTCATTGTTCTCTGCTCTTCTCTTCACGTTGCTCTTCTCTTTATTGTTCTCTGCTCTTCTCTTCACGTTGCTCTTCTTTTCACGTTGCTCTTCTCTTCACGTTGCTCTTCTTTTCACGTTGCTCTTCTCTTGACGTTGCTCTTTTTCTCTTCATTGTTCTCTGCTCTTCTCTTCACGTTGCTCTTCTCTTTATTGTTCTCTGCTCTTCTCTTCACGTTGCTCTTCTCTTTATTGTTCTCTGCTCTTCTCTTCACGTTGCTCTTCTCTTCACGTTGCTCTTCTCTTCATTGTTCTCTGCTCTTCTCTTCACGTTGCTCTTCTCTTCACGTTGCTCTTCTCTTCACGTTGCTCTTCTCTTCACGTTGCTCTTCTCTTTATTGTTCTCTGCTCTTCTCTTCACTTTGGTCGCACTGCCCTTTCTTTCTTTTTTTTCTTAGTCTTTTTTTTTTTTTTGCTCGTCTTTATTAATTTTCCTTTCGGCCCCCTCTTCTTTTCTCTTTGTTCTTCATTTTTCTCCTTTCTCTGTGTCTCTGTCTCTGTCTCTCTTTCTTTCTCTCTCTCTCTCTCTCTCTCTCTCTCTCTCTCTCTCTCTCTCTCTCTCTCTCTCTCTCTTCCTCTCGTTTCATGGTCTAATCATATTTCTGATTTGTCTAAAAGGTTATCTAAAAAAATTATTCTTGTTGAACCGAATCAAGAATTTCCTCGATCAACATACTGGAAAGTTATATTTCTATGCATATGTACAACCAGACTTTAACTACGCCTCTACATGCTGGGATTTAGCCAGCAAAAATTGCTTAAAACCACTGGAAAGCATGAACAGACGCGCTATTAAAGGTCTACTTTAGAGATGTTTGATAATTTGTTAAAAACAGGTCTACATGTCATATAACTACGGTATGGTATTCATTTTTTAAATAAAATCGCCGAAAGAATTTAATAGATAAAAAACGACTTTTGCACACCTGTTCAAACCCCGCGCGGTAGGCCGAAAACCGTGACGTTACTTGATGGACTGGCCGTCAGCCGCGACCTACACCACAAGCCAACACCAAGTGAAATCAACACGAGTTGCGAACCCCTACAGCCTAAAAAGTCACGAGGGGGTGGCAGATATTGTGCTGTAGGCGAGTGCAGCCGCTCAGCAGGAGACGGATATTCTTTGCACACATTTCCATCTGATCCAGATACTCGAAAGAAGTGGATTCGGTTCGTGCAACCATGCCGGGCAGCTAAAGTTCTTTCTACCACGTCAGTTCCAGCTGGACCGCGGAAACGAGCTATTCCGACAATTGCCGAGCGCGTTCGAGTGGATCAAAAACTTCGTCTGCATTGTGCGCGTATACTTTGAAGGCGGAGTGGTAAGCTCGTACAGATGAGTACGATAGTCGCACGTTTATTCTGTTCTTATCTATGGACAAATCACACTTGTTAAATTGAATGAACACGTTAAGGCTTGAAGAAGGAGAATCTCCGCTCGCCGTCCACGCGTGATCGCATCAAGAAGTCAGTCGGTAGCCTCCTTCGAGACTTCGGTAAAGTCCGTACGCCTTCGGAATGCTGTGTTCGGGCGTCCAGCTGGAACTGATCTGACGTGGTAAAAAGAACTTAGCGTTCAAACTGATAAGGTACAGGCCTTGCAGAAACATCCCCAGAGTCACATTGGCTGTCGCAATCATAGTCACTGCTTTTACATGATAAATTAAATACGGAGCGAGATGCGCAAGAACCATCAGAATCGCTTTCTGTCGCCGTCGCTGTCCATCATGTGACGTCACATCCAAGAGCAGTTAAGCCATGCCAAGATTTAGTTGATTACCTCCCGTTTTCTTGATTACAGGTGAAAATGCCCACTTTCGCGGATCGATTTCGTGTGATCGGGAGCGAATCGGATGTTTATTTTACCAATTTATCAAACATTTCATATTTCTGCATAAGCTGACCAATTATCGAAAACCTCTAAAGTAGACCTTTAAGCTGATACTCTTGAAATCTTCTCTACAAGCTAGTGATTATAAAGATCTTAACATTCTTCCATTCGATCAAAAATGCTGCTTTAATAAAAAAAAAAAATAAAAAAATAAAGCTGTCTTTATGTATAAAATTATTAATTATCTTGCGCCACCTTATCTTCATGACAAAGCCCCATTAATCAAAATTCGAGGCAAAAATATCCTATATACCCCTCGACCACGAACTGATCTTTTCAAGTCATCCCTTACTTACTCTGGGAGTAAATTATGGAATGAAATACCTACACATTTAAAAGCAGAAAAAAGGTTTAGCATCGTTTAAAAAAGCATATTTCAAATACCTCACAGACCATGTGTACATTATGTTTCACTTAACGATATACTGTCCCAAGTTTGACGTTCCTTTTGACACAAACAAGTTGTAGCAGAAACAAGTTGTAGCAGCCTGAGTTGGTCTTCGTGGTCGGCTGGGCTATAAGCCATATGACATGACTGACTTATGAAATGTTTATGTATGCCTATGTGATGTTTACGCATGTCCAGTTTTGTGTGTGTGTGTGTGTGTGTGTGTGTGTGTGTGTGTGTGTGTGTGTGTGCAATACGTAATAATGAGATTGCTTACTATTTTCTATAAGAAAAATTGTTGTTTTTCTTATTGCTGTGTTTAATTTTGTCAAATCGACTTAATTGTTTCTTTTGGTTATTGTTATTTTGAGGGCATAGTGTAAAAAAAGCTTCCAGCTTATCTATTCACCCTCATTAAAGATTTCGAGTTTAAAGATTTCGACTCTCTCTCTCTCTCTCTCCTCTCTCTCTCTCTCTCTCTCTCTCTCCTCTCTCTCCTCCATCCTTTTTTTTGCTGCTCCCTTCTTTTTACGTTTCTTTTACGCTGTACTTTTCTCTGCGTTCCTTTTCTCAGTCTTCTGTGCCCTTCCCTCCATTAATTTTCATCGGCTTGTCTTCTCTCTGTTCTTCACCTTTCTCTGTGCCCTTCCCTCATTAATTTTCATCGGCTCGTCTTCTTTCTGTTCTTCACCCTTCTATGTGCCCTTCCCTCCATTAATTTTCATCGGCTCGTCTTCTCTCTGTTCTTCACCTTTCTCTGTGCCTTTCCCTCCATTAATTTTCATCGGCTCGTCTTCTTTCTGTTCTTCACCTTTCTCTGTGCCCTTTCCTCCATTAATTTTCATCGGCTCGTCTTCTCTCTGTTCTTCACTTTTCTCTGTGCCCTTTCCTCCATTAATTTTCATCGGCTCGTCTTCTCTCTGTTCTTCACCTTTCTCTGTGCCCTTCCCTCCATTAATTTTCATCGGCTCGTCTTCTCTGTGTTCTTCACTTTTCTCTGCTGGTTCATGTTCGCCGCATTTCCCTTTTCTGTGCGCCTCCTTTTGATTTTCACTGCTGTTCTCTCTCTCTCTCTCTCTCTCTCTCTCCTCTCCTCTCTCTCTCTTCTCTCTCTCTCTCTCTCTCTCTCTCTCTCTCTCGTCATTTTCCCAGTTTCTCTTTTCATTTTTCTTCTCTCTTCTCGTCTGTCCACAGTTCTCTGCTTTTCTTTTCTCTGCTGTCCTCTTCACTTCTCTTTCTTCTTTCCTTCCTTTTTCTCTCCTCTTCTCTTCACTTCTCTTTCCTCTTTCCTTCCTTTTCCTCTCCTCTTCTCTTCACTTCTCTTTCCTCTTTCCTTCCTTTTTTCTCTGCTGTCCTCTTCACTTCTCTTTCTTCTTTCCATCCTTTTTCTCTCCTCTCCTCTTCACTTCTCTTTCTTCTTTCCTTCCTTTTTCTCTCCTCTCCTCTTCACGGCTCTGTTCTCTTTCTCTTTCTTTCAATTCTTTCTTTTTTTTTTTTTTACTCTGCTCTTCTTTTCTCTTCCTTTCACTGTTCTCTTCTTTTCGCTTGTCTGTGCTCCTCCCTTGACCTTTCCCCTTCTCTCTTTATTTTTCAGTGCTCTTCTCTATACTTCTCTGTTCCCTCCTCAGCTGTTCGTTCATCCCCCCCCCCCCCCCCCCCCCCCCCACCCCCCACTTTTCTTTGTTCTTCTCCATACTTCTCCCTTCACTGTTCCCTCCTCAGCTCTTCGTTCATCCCCCCCACTTTTCTTTGTTCTTCTCCTCTCGTTTCTCTTCTATATATATATATAAATAGAGAGAAGAGACAGAGAGCGAGAGAGAGAGAGAGAGAGAGAGAGAGAGAGAGAGAGAGAGAAGAGAGAGAGAATCATAATTTTCAAAACTTTTTCAACAGCTCCCTGTCAGAGACGAAGAAAACCCAAAGCTGACATCGTTGTGTGGCGGACCAGTTGATGACGACTGACAGTGTCGTGATTGTGAACAGTATAATTAATAATTATCAGACATCTGCGAGCAGCCCAAATGTGTGTACCGTGCTGTGCGTGATATGTATGATTCTGTTGGTGCAACTAGATGGGGCTCTTCTCTCTCTCTCTCTCTCTCTCTCTCTCTCTCTCTCTCTCCTCTTTTAAGTCTTTCCCTTTGTTTTATTACAAGTTGTATCGATGCTTTTGTTCAACGGCGACAGAGTGGAAGAGTGGGTTTTGTCTTCAACCACCATTCAAAAAGAAGAAGGTCTTTCTGGACCCCGACTTCTAGGGTTGTTTTTTTTTTAGTGAATGCCTTTCCCTTACTCCCCCCTCCTGCCTCTCCCCCTCTCCCCTCCTCCCCGACAACGTTGTATGATGGCCACACTGCAGAGCGAGTCACAGTAATGTCGTTAACAGTTGCCGGCGAAGCGTGATAATGTTGTCTGACAAACGTTTTTTTTTTTTTTTTTTTTTTAATCTCATCAACGTTGTCGACACTTGTGAAATGTGACCGTGCGGTGTGGCAACATATCATGACAAGTTTCATGAACGTTACGAACTGTTTTGCTGTGAAACGTGACAAGGGTGTATGGCGACATGCAGTGACAGGTCTCCCTCATCTTATGAACGATTTTCTGTGGGAATATGACGGTGTTGTATGGGGACACATTTGGACCACACAACAAAAATCTCATGAATGTTGGTGGCCGTTTTCCGGTGAAATAGACCGTGTCGTATGGCGACGGATCATGACAGGTCTCATCAATGTTACGAGCAGTTTCGCGGAGTGAGTGAGTGAGTGAGTTCATTAATTTAGAGTCTGTTCACACTTGGTGATATTAGACTTTTAAAAAAAAATTAAAAAAGGAAGAAAGGGGAAGGAGAGCGTTTATCAAAATCTATTAATTTGATGCATGGAAAGCAGTTTTGCTATTTGCACAATTTCTGGTTTGTGGGTTATTGTTATTGTTCGAGTCTTTATACAATGAAGTTAATAACAGTGGGAAAAAAATATGGTCCACTGATAGAGGATAGAGGATTTGAACAATCACATACTACACTTTGGGAAAACTTGGTTTTCCACGAATCGAGTCGAAGCTTGAATATTACAGATGACAGTTTGGCGGAGGACTGTGACAAAGTTGTATCGCGACATAACGGTAACAAGACTCCTTCACTCTTATTAACATTACCCGATGTCGTATGGCAACACAAAACGACAACCTTATCAATGTTGCATAACAATGTCCTGTGTCTTTCAAAGTGAGGTGGTGACTGCCGGCAAAAATTGAGACACATTTTAATTGATAAATTATGAATAATTCCGCCGGACGAAAAGGCACACACACACACACACACACACACACACACACACACACACACACACACAACAAAAGCAAATTACAAGACAAGTGTCCTGTGAACGTTCCTTGCTGATAGTTTCGTGCATGGTTGCGCGTTAGGACAAGTCTCTGTGTCATAACGTTGCGTGGCGAGCGACGTATGATGACATGTTTTACTGATGTCATCACCAGCGTCCCTGTCAAGAACCTCACCGACAGAGTTGTATGGCGACGTATGGTAACGTCTCTCATCACCGTTATTAACAATTTCCTGTCAAGAGTTCCCCCCTCCCCTCTCCCCCCTCCCCCCTCCTCCCCCCCCCCCCCCCCCCCCCCCCCCCCCCCACCTCCTGCCCATGATGATGAACCTTCGTCCGTTCCGCGTGAGGCATCACAGGGAATTAGGGGACAGCATTAAGCCATCAAGGACGCAGCGTCGTCTTTTCCTCTCGGCCAAGCTGGGAGTTTTGCTCGGTGACCCGTGAACAACGCGTGTCACGATTATTTCCTTCCTCTCTCTCTCTCTCTCTCTCTCTCTCTCTCTCGTTGTCTCTTTCTCTTTGTCACTGTCTCTCTCTGTCTTGCTCTCTTTCTCTCATTGTTTATCTCTCCCTTTCTCCGTTATCTCTCTCTGTCTCTCTCTTTCTCTGTCTCCCATTTGCTTTATCTCTGTCATTCTCTGCCTCCGTCTCTGTCTCTGTCTCTCATTCTCCTTGTCTGTCGGTCGGTCTCTCTCTCTCTCTCCTCTCTCTCTCTCTCTCTCTCTCTCCTCTCTCTCTCTCTCTCTCTCTCTCATTCTCTCTGTCTGTCTGTCTCTCCGCTTGGACTGGTTTCCCTTGAAAAGGTTTGGTGCAAGTGGCAATCATGTATGTCTCCTCTCTCTCTCTCTCTCTCTCTCTCTCTCCTCTCTCTCTCTTTCTCTCTCTCTCTCTCTTTGTATGTGTGTGCGTAGTGGTGTGCGGTGCGGTGCGTGTGCGTGGTGTGTGTGTGTGTGTGTGTGTGTGTGTGTGTGTGTGTGTGTACGCGTTAACATGTCCTAAAATCTCTAGTACTTCCTACCTCCCTCGCTCCCTCCATCCATCTGTCTGTCTCTCTGTCTGTCTCTGTCTCTGTCTCTGTCTCTCTCTCCTCTCTCTCTCTCTCTCTCTCTCTCTCTCTGTCTCTCTCTCTGTGTCTCTGTCTCTCCTGTGCCTCTGCCTCTGTGTTGTTGTTGTTGTTTTCTGTTTTTGTTGTTGCTGCTGTTGTTGTTCGTGAGTTTTCCTTTCTCAGTTACCGTCTCCTTGATTTGCGGTTCAGTAACAAAATTGGTTTTGACGAAGTTGGAGAGAACGCCATGATCATTATGTGCTCATCTTCACGCACGCGCGCGCTTTGATACAACGCAAAATGTAACGGCGCAGCAGTCTCCTCCCAAAATGTCACAACGTGACAATTTTCGAGATGCCTTGTACACTGAAAATGTAACATTTTTTTTTTTCGTGCGTAATTACTAAAACAATCGGTTACACGTTTTTGCATTAAGCACCTGTGCAGCAAAAAATTGTAACTTTCGTGTGCGTTTGTGTGTGGAGACTGGTGCGTCAGTATTTCTGAGTGTACATAATTCAACAAAATAACATTTGAATTCGGGAGAAGCATAATGTTGCCAAAAGAACGTCATTGTCAGTAGATTCGGGGCAAAAACAAAAGAAAGAAACATTGATTCAGAAATGAGTGTACTAGACGTATCTTGAGTCTACAGTATCTGGCAACAACATTTCGGTTATCAAAGCAACTGACGGCAAAATGTTAAAAGAGGTATTGATAATAGGCTCCACTCAAATGCTGCTGAAGAATGGGGATACATGGTAGTCATATAAATGATACCACGTCAGCAGCAAAATGATGCCAGTCTTGATATTGCTTCGGGTGAGTCGTTATTGATCAGTACATGGGGGAAGAAAAACGGAACAATTGTCACACTTTGCGTTCAGACTGCTGCTTTGGAACGTTTCAGTGGAGATGGCGACATGTTACATTTCGTGTTGTATCATCTCTCTCTGTCTCTGTCACTGTCTCTGTCTCGTCTGTTTGTCTCTCTCCCTCCCCGTCCCTCTCTCCCTCCCCTCTCTCTCTCTCTTCTCTCTGTCTCTGTCTCCTCTCTCTCTGTCTCGTACTGTCAGTAGTCACAGTATCACTCTATTGAACGTAAAAAGAGACTACTACCTGTACCACATGTTCTACGCAACTAGACGCATGCGCGACGTGCGTACACACACACACACACCACACACACACACACACACACAACACACACCACACACACACACACGCCGCACGCACGCACGCCGCCGCACGCACGCGCGCGCGCGCGCGCGAGGCGCAGAGAGACAGAGAGAGAGAGGGGGGGGGGGGAGGAAAGAGAGAGAGAGAGAGAGAGTCAATCAAATAAATGTAACAAGTATGACAATTTGAAAGCTTTATTGACGTTTGGACAACAGGACATGTCATGGCACATTTGGGAAACAAAAGCATTCAAATGCAGACCTCAGTAAAACAATCTGGATTACTCACAACTAACACTACCCACACAATAGCATCGAAATGTACACAGACATCGATGAAACAATAATATATTTCTGGCAACAGGTACCCTTAAGCCTAACAATGTTTAAAAATCCTGAGATAAGGAGGTTCCCAGTCAATCAACGTTGTTGTTGTTGTTGTTTGTGTGGTAGTTGTCGCTTTCCTTTTAGTGGCACATGTGTGTCAATATTTGATTCAATTTTGTTGGTGTGATGTACTGAAGATGTTTTGTTTCTTTCAGTTTGGTTCCTTCTGTTTTTGTCGTATTGCAGTTTTCTTGCCTCAGTTTTTATTTGTTATTTTTCTGTTTTGTGCGTGCTTATTTCAAATTCATTATAACAAAAAAACATACAAAATTGCTTCAAAATCACTTCGCTGTTGATTTGTAAAAAGTAAGGGCAGGCTATGGAAATGAATGCAGTAAACTCGTGAAATGCCGACCTTCCCTGTACATTCATTTAGGAACGGACAACATCGTCCGTTCAGTCACTGGCATTCTGCAGTACCTACCACTGTGGTTTATTTCAGATTTCTGAACGTTTAATACCCCTATTTCACCACCCCAACCCCCATCCAGACCTTTTTGGCCTTTTTTTTATATTTTTATTTTATATTTTTAATAAATTGAACAGAGGTGTACTAAACAAACCATTGAACTGAAGCAACAACAAGCAAATGCTTATGATGTGCTCAGTGACGGAAAATGTATCAACAATAAAAACACACCAGCGGATTGCATCATCAACATGACACGTAAAAGAGAAAAGAAAGATGCTGAATATTAGAAGGGAAAAATGGCAGAAAATCCTAAATCAGATCTTAAAAAGAAAGGAAAGAAGTAGAACGGATCGGAAGAATCTAACAACGATGCATTCAGGTAATCTACACAACAAGTATCATAATTACCCATGCATCAGACGTACACAAATTTGCAGAGAGAGAGAGAGAGAGAGAGAGAGAGAGAGAGATCGCTGTCCAGCGTGATAACCTTTGTCCGTTTGGAAATGTGATCGTGACCTTGACGGGTCTCAACCTTCCACAAGTTATTTGACAGCGATCTAACCTCGGTTTCGCAGGTTAAACGTCACGTCGAGTGAGACTATAAAACTGAGGTTCCGTGTGTGAACGGCACGCGTATCTATTACACACGTCAAATCCCATCACCAACTTTCGGAAGAGAAGGCCAGTTTGGCTGTTGGTATGGATGACACGTAACGCATAGCATGCACCTTCCCCGAAGTTGAAGTATGGCTGCCTTAATGGCGGGGATTGAAAAAAAAAGAAAAAAGGTCGTACACACAAAACTCCGCTCCCTTTGTTTGGTAGATGGGATTAACCCAATCCTGCGTACGCAGAAAAAAAACAACAACAAATAAATAAATAAATTAAAAACACGTCACGGCAACAAGAAGAAATAACCACAGCGACCACTAAAACATTGACGACAACGTTCAGATCACGCTCTTCAACATTCAGTCATGCATATTTTTCAACATTTGTACACAGAACTAGCACTGGTTAAGACAGAGAAACAAATACCAAGGCATGCAAATGCTGTTGAGAGAGAGAGAGAGAGAGAGAGAGAGAGAGAGAGAGAGAGAGAGAGAGAGGAGAGAGAGAGAGAGAGAGAGACAGAACAGACAGACAGATCAACAAGTTTCAGCGTCGAATAATTGGTGTGTCTGGGTTGTGTATCCATAATACTTTTTTCCCCCCACGCGCCAGGTGATTATTTTCATGTTTGTAATTTTATCCTATGATCATTCTAATTGAAAAAAAAAAAAGAAAAAAAAAGATGTATTGCGCGCATGTAACATTGTGTTACGCGTAGAGTGATCCGTTTGTAAATTTCTCTCCACCTCTCTGTCTGCCTGTGTGTCCACTTGTCTGTCCGTTTGTCAGTCTATTTTGTCTTATTTTGGAGTATATATATATATATATATATATATATATATAATATATATATATATATATATATATATATATATATATATAATATTCTTCAATCTAAGACATAAGAGCAAGCTTTGTTTGTTATTGAATATTTCTTGCAGTCATTGCAACACCAAGCTGCTCTGTAAGTTGCTGGAATGGTGCTCAGTACTTATCCTTGGAATTTATTAGTTTATTGTAATTTAGTCCCTTGCGGATTCATTCCAAGAACTGGCCCTCAGCACTTGTGTCTTAAGAGGTTATCTTTTATATTTTCTACTTTTCACGAGAAAATGTAGCTTGTTTTGCTCTTTCATGATTTTCTTTTGCTTCTTAGGTGGCACCTTTGGTTGGTTTTTTGAAAACTCAACAAACATACTACGGTATTGCACACCAGCCTTTTTCTGGGATAGCATTCTTCTTAAAACCAAACAAAAGGCAGAAGAGTCAAGTTACCACTTTCCGTGGTCACTGATCAGAAACAATCAGGTTTCGAAATACCGGTATCTGACCAGGAGTTGTTGTTAGTGAGTTTTCTCCCCATTGGAGATTGTCTCCCCTTGGAGACTATAAGCTTGCAGAAGGCTCATTTTGAGAAGCGTTTATTATTCCCCATTCACCCTCTCAAGCACATACTGGTAGTTAGGCAGAATGAACAGCCACTGCAGATATGAATGCTTATCTCCCCCTGTTTCTTCAATATAAGACATAAGAGCGAGCTCTGTTTATAATTCAATATTTCTTGCAGTCATTGCAACACCAAGCTGCTCTGTAAGTTGTTGGAACGGTGCTCGGTTACTTATCCTTGAAATTTATTAGTCTATTATATATATATATATATATATAGAGAGAGAGAGAGAGAGAGAGAGAGAGAGAGAGAGAGAAGATATGTAAATATATATATATATATATATATATAGTGTGTGTGTATAAACATGCACATAAGCATGCATACATTTCACATGCATGCATACATGTTCTGGTCGTTGATTTCTAAGTGTGTTCACCTCTTTGGGTCTCTGTATTCCTGTGTGTTCACCTCTTTGGGTCTGTGTGTTCACTCCTTGGTCGTGTGTTCACCTCTTTGGGTCTGTGTTTTCCTGTGTGTTCACCTCTTTGGGTCTGTGTTTTCCTGTGTGTTCACCTCTTTGGGTCGTGTGTTCACCTCTTTGGTCTGTGTGTTCACCTCTTTGGTCTGTGTTTTTCCTGTGTGTTCACCTCTTTGGGTCTGTGTGTTCACCTCTTTGGTCTGTGTTTTCTGTGTGTTCACCTCTTTGGGTCTGTGTTTCTGTGTGTTCACCTCTTTGGGTCTGTGTTTTCCTCTTTGGGTCTGTGTTTCTGTGTGTTCACCTCTTTGGGTCTGTGTTTTCCTGTGTGTTCACCTCTTTGGGTCTGTGTTTCACCTCTTTGGGTCTGTGTTTTCCTTTTGGGTGGTTCGGACCTCTTTGGGTCTGTGTTTTCCTGTGTGTTCACCTCTTTGGGTCTGTGTTTTCCTTGTGTTCACCTCTTTGGGTCTGTGTTTCCTGTGTGTTCACCTCTTTGGGTCTGTGTTTTCCTGTGTGTTCACCTCTTTGGGTCTGTGTTTCTGGGTTCACCTCTTTGGGTCTGTGTTTTCCTGTGTGTTCACCTCATTTGGGTCTGTGTTTTCCTGTGTTCACCTGTGTGTTCACCTCTTTGGGTCTGTGTTTTCCTGTGTGTTTACATCTTTGATTTGTGTCTTGCTGTGTGGTTACATTTGTGTTTACCTGTTTACATTTTGTATGTAGCCTGTGTTGTTGCTTGTTTTTACCTGTTTACTTTTGCTTCTGTGTGCTTTTACTGTTTACATTTTGTATGTAGCCTGTTTTGTTGCTTGTGTTTACCTATTTACATTTTGTAGCCTTTATTGCTTGTGTTTTCCCATCTACATTTTGTAGCCCTGATTTGTTGCTTGTTCCTGTTTACATTTTGGAGTTTTGTAAATATGTGACTAGTTTGTTCGCCCGCGCTTTTGAAGTTTCGCATGTTGTACAGGCCGACCCGTGACTAGTAGGGCTGTTCCACGTTAAAGCATTTCCACGTCAGCAGTCAAAGAACGCACCGCGCGCGCCGCGCGCGCACACAGCACACACCCACCACCACACACACACAGAGAAGATTTTTTTCCTTAAGTCCATTTTCCATCAGCAACAAATGAACGCCCAAGTGTCGTCCATTCAACTTGAAGAAGGGTTTAGAAACAAGAACAGAAACACACACAAACAAAACACACAGGATCTATTCCGTAGATGTTAATCCAATGAGAAGGATCCTTATGGTTGTCATTTTATTTCTTCTTCTTCTTTAAAAAAAAAAAAAAAGAAACTCCAAAAACATCAGCTGAAGCTCTCTGACGGTTTGGGTCCGATGTCCGACACTTCCGATTTCCCCGTTTCGATAGTCGACAACTTCACGATTCCCACGTTTCGATAGTCCGAACTTCACGATTCCACGTTTCGATAGTCCGACACTTCACGATTCCACGTTTCGATAGTCCGACAATTCACGATTCCGACGTTTCCACAATCCGACAATTTTGTCGGACCAACGAAACTTGTTTTGTAATGTTTTATTTTGTGCCAATAGTTCGACACATCACGATTTCGACGTTTCGATAGTCCGACATAACCTAACCCTAACCCTAACCCTAACCCACCGATTCCGACGTTTCGAATGTGTGTCGGATTATCGAAACGAGTTGGAATTGTCGGAATCGTGGGATGTCGGACTATGGCTACTTTTTCTTACAGTGTTGGATTATGGAGACATCTGAACGTGGGGTGTGGGACTACCGATGTGTCGGACTATGGAAACGTCGGACTACCGGGCCCAGCCCTCTCTGAACGAGGGCTTCGCGGAGTCAGCAGAGATGTGGGCCCTGGCGGTCAGCTGGGATGTTTACAGCATAAATGGAGTCTGCTGAGAAAGTGTGTGACCATCCACCTGAGCCTCGTAACCCTTCAAGCACAGGTTTCCCAGCGAGGGGACTGACCGCAGCGCATTGCGAAACCTCCTTGCCATTTCACACAGACGAATGTGTGTGTAAAAGCAGTGGCGGGCCTTTCGTTAAGAAATTTGAAAAAATATTGATAAAGCCCCCCCCCCCCCCCCACCCCACACACACACAAAAGAAAGAAGAGAAAAAACGTTGAAAACGACTTGCAAAACAAAACACGACGCGTTTCTACCTCTTAGGTCTTCTTCAGGCGAGAGACTCAACACTCGGGACAACGCCTATCGTGCGTCGAATTGGGTGAAGATAATTATAGTGATTGCTCGTTCATTTCGTTGTCCCCAGTGTTGTGTATCTAGCCTGGAGAAGACCTAGAAGTCGAAACGCGTCGTGCTTGCCTTCGTTTGTCAAGGTTTTTTTTTTTTTTTTTTTTTTTTTTTTTGGGGGGGGGGGGGGGGGGGGGGGGGGGGGGGGGGGGGGGGGGGGGTGGGGGGGGGGGGGGGGGGGGCGGGGAGCGTTATCAATTATTTTTCAAATTTGTTCAGATTTTCGCCTGCAGTCGCCTCACTTTGCAGGTAGACCTAATTTGTTAAGAGTTGATTTGTAGATCAGCTGTATTTGTCTTGTGTGAATTCAGATCTCAAGAAGGGTAAGAAGAGAAGAAAAACTTACGTTCTGCGGGTCACAAAAAACAAAAAAACAACACACACACACCACACACACACACACACACACACACACACACACACACACACACAGAGAAGGAAAACATACTGTACCTAAGGTAAGGTGAGGTAATGTTGCTTAGAGCCCAGCCGACCGCAAAGGGCCATGTCAGGGCTGTCACCGCGTTGAAGTCACTCACAAAGTCATTCATTCACACAACCCTTCAAAACACACCTTCTAAAAAAAAACACACGGAAATTGTGTTAAAAAAATCTTTCAACTGCAAAATCTCAGATCAGATGAAAAAAATGTTATTAATCTCCATCAGAAATTCAAAGATCACATCTCTGAACAAGGTTTTCATGGAGTCTGCTGTAAAGTGTTTGTGTCTCACATCATTCAAGTCCCAACAGTCTAAAGGACGTTTCACTGTGAGTGGTACATGACATGGAATGCACCACGGAGCTTCTTCACTCATTAAAAGGTACGAATGGATTAAAAACGAGTGGCCAGTGTACTGCGCCACCAAACGACAGAACAAATTGCAAAACACTACGCGTTTCGACCTGTGTGGTCTTCTTCAGGCAAGACGGACAACATTCAAGCCGATGAAAACGAAACCCGAACAGTCATGTACATATCATGTAGCTCCTCAAATTGGACGCAAACGCAGGATGCGTTACGAATTTCTTTAGACATTCTTGCCCTTCAGAGAGCCAAGAGTCCCCACTGCGTGTACAATGTGATGAATCGGTCATCAGAAAGCATCGGTACCAGGCAAAAGCATTTCACCGCAGACTCCTAGGAAAAAAAAACTAATTCCCCATTTGTTCCATTTCATACGATTTTCTCTTGTTGAGAAGAACAGGCTCTTATTCATGGGATCTGATTGATGTGAGAACCACGATAATTTTTTTTTTTTTTTACTTTACACTAGACTTTGACGTCATAATGGATGAACAATGACGCAAAACGTGTGTCACGCTGCTTTTGACGTGATAATGGGTGAACAATGACGCAAAACGTGTGTTACGCTGCTTTTGATGTCGTAATGGGTGAACAATGACGCAAAACGTGTGTTACGCTGCTTTCCACGTGATAATGGGTGAACAATGACGTAAAACGTGTGTTACACTGCTTTTGATGTCGTAATGGGGTGAACTATGACGAAACGTCTACTTCAGGCTGGTGGGGGGGGGGGGGGGGGGGGGGGGGGGGGGGGGGGGGGGGGGGGGGGGGGGGTGGTGGTGGTGGGAACTCCCTCTGGATGGAATTCGAACGTCACGCTTTAAGGTCACGCCACTCGAGGCAAGTGTGTGTCGCTGAGGCGCTCGTTCGCTCTTGCGCTCATCTTTTTTGACACACACCGACTAAACGAACAGTTGAAGTCCAAGCTCTCCCCCTGTACTAGGGAGATGAACGTGGTCAACTCTTCTGGCAAGACACTCGGTCGCACAGCCGAAGATGACCAGCCAGCCAAAGCGAAGGTGAAGGCCGTATACGCTGCAACCCAGTGTCTCCTGAGGGCGTGTGTGTGTTGTGTGTGTGTGTGTGTGTGTGTGTGTGTGTGTGTGTGTTGTTGTTGTTGTTGTTGTTGTTGTCTTTAATTTAGCGTCTATCCACATAGTGATATTAGACGGGGGGAGGGGAGGGGGAGGGAGAGAGGGGATCGGGAGGAGGAGGAGGGGGAGGGGGCCGTATTGTGTGTGTATGTATTTGTCTCTTGGCTAAGGAGGAAAAATATTTAAATAATTTTTTTTTTTAAAGTCAGAAAAATGAGCATTAACAAAAATCACAATCAACTAGTCTATAACAAATGTCCTACAGGACTATGAAGTAAACATTTCGCAATATTAAACAAAGTAGCAGCATTTTTGAAAACGCCTTCAATACAATTTTCAGAAATCACAGGTAAGATTGGTCTTAAACCTCTGACATTCGAAAAATATGTGTTTGCTAGAAATTTGTTCACCACATAAACATCTAACATTTTTGCTGTATGTTGTGATGAACGCATTAAGTTTTATCCTATAAGATAGCGAACTAATCTGTCTGAGTTTGATTACGCCAGTGTGATGTGTGTGTGTGTGTGTGTGTGTGTGTGTTCTACTTATTCAAACGCATTCGCAGTCTAGACCGAGAGTTCGTCGCAGCTCTCGGGTTCTGTGTCAAATACAATGATTGTACTCATAACTAAGAACTTTTCTCTGGAGTGGGACCTGAAGGCCTGAACATGCACTGAAGAAAAAAAAAAACAAACAAAAAACACTCGCACACACACAGACAGCAACACACACACACACACACACACACACACACACACACACACACACACACAAGATAGGGTGAAACGCCCAAACGAAAGTATCGGCTCCGCTTCTGACTCCGGTGATAAACTGATCTACATGTTACTGCTTTCCTGTGAAAACTGTCCTGATAATGACCACAAAGCAGCGGTACGTGCGTCACAGCAGAACCAGCACCAGAACGGCGCCTTGTTCTTGGACTTGAGCGAGACACTCGCTCAGTGTGACAAGGACTTTTTAAGCATGTGCGCGCTGCTCTGGCAAAGACGCTCGTCCGATGTGACAGGGGCTTTAGCGTGTGGCGCTGGTTCTGGTTCGAATTCGACCCAGCTCGCCGCCTTGGAACGCGGCCTGTGAAGTCGGCCGGACCGGCTGCAAACACGATGACTTGATACAGGGGTCACGGCGATGCTTAACAGGGATTTTGTCAGTGGTTACATTGTTTATGCAGTTGGCCGGGGACAGAAATTTGGTCAGCGTTATTTTTCTTATTTTTGTTTTTTTGTTTTTTTTTGTTTTGTTTTGTTTTGTTTTGTTTTGTTTGTTTGTTTGTTTGTTTGTTGTTTGTTTGTTTGTTTTGTTTGTTTGTTTGTTGTTTGTTTGTTTGTTGTTTGTTATGTTTGTTGTTTGTTTTTGTTGTTTGTTGTTGTTTGTTTGTTTGTTTGTTTGTTTGTTTGTTGTTTGTTGTTTGTTTGTTTGTTGTTGTGTTTGTTTGTTGTTTGTTTGTTTGTTTGTTGTTTGTTTGTTTGTTTGTTGTTTGTTTGTTGTTGTTTGTTTGTTTGTTGTTTGTTGGTTTGTTTGTTTGTTGTTGTTTGTTTGTTGTTTGTTGTTGTTTGTTGTTTGTTGTTTGTTGTTGTTTGTTGTTGTTTGCTTGTTTGTTTGTTGTTTGTTTGTTTGTTTGTTTGTTTGTTGTTTGTTGTTGCTTGTTTGTTTGTTTTGGTTGCATCGACATGCACGATCCATTGTCGGTTGTTGACGAGTACAGGCGTTGTTAATATTCCAGGACTAGCATTCGGGACTGAAGTGCCTGCTGGGTGGTATCCTTTGTTGGGTAGGAAGGGGGGGGGGGGGGGGGGGGGGGGGGGCAGTATAAGTCTCTTGGAGTGTTCGGTGTTTAATGTACACCAAGATTGAGAAGAAGCTAACGGGACATTCAGGAGAACAAGCTGACGGGAAACCCAGGAGAACAAGATGACGGGAAAACCCAGGAGAACATGGTGACAGGAAACCAGGAGAACATGTTAATTTTAAATACACAGGAGAACAAGGTATAATTTTAAAACCAGGAGACCAAGGCCCAAACGGAAAAACCCAGGAGAGCAAGGTAATGGAAAACCAGGAGACAAGGTAAGGGAAACCCAGGAGAACAAGCTGACGGAAACCAGGGAGAGCAACAGGTAAGGAACGAAAGCCAGGAGAACAAGGTACGGAAATACCAGGAGACCAAGATGACGGGGAAACCCAGGAGAACAAGGTAAGCGGAAAACCCAGGAGAACAAGGTAACGGAAAACGCAGGAGAACAAGCTGACAGGAAAACCCGGAGAACATATGACGGGAAACCAGGAGAACAAGGTAACGGAAAACCCAGGAGAACAAGGTAGCGGAAAAACCCAGGAGAAAGGTAACGGAAAACCCAGGAGAACAAGGTAACAGAAAACATAGGAAACCAGGGGGAAACAAGATGAGCAGGAAAAATTCAGGAGAACAATCTGACAGAAAACGAAGGAGAACATGGTGACGGAAACCCAGAATAGTTGACGGAAAACCCAGGAGAACAAGATGACGGAAAACCCAGGAGGGCAGGGTGAGGGAAAAACCCAGAAGAAGAAGAACAAGAGAATAATGTGACGGAAAACCCAGAAGAACAAGATGACGGAAAACCAGAAGAACAAGATTACAGAAACCCCAGGACAAGAAGTTGATTGAATACCAAGGAGAACAAGATGAGGAGAAACCAAGGAGACAAGAGGGGACGAGGAAAACCAAGGAGAAAAAGTTGACGAGAAAAATTTAAAAACCAAGGAGAAGAACATGACGAGAAATTCCAGGAAAACAAGATGACGAAATCCAAGGAGAACAAGATGGCTGGGGAAGCCCAGGAGAACAAGTTAATGTAAAATCCAGAGAACAAGGTAATGTAAACCCCAAGAGGGAATATTAATGTAAAACACAGGAGAACAAGGCAATGTAAAACCTGGGATGAAACAAGGTAATGTAACCCAGGGAGAACAAGGTAATGTAAAACAGGAGAACAAAGGTAATGTAAAACCCAGGAGAAACAAGTATAATGCTGAACAGGAGAACAGGTAATGTTAATAAAAACACAGGAGAAACAAGGTAATGTAAAACCCAGGAGAACAAGATAATGCTACCGGAGCCCAAGGTAATGTAAAAAACACAGAGAGATCAAGAATGTAAAACCAGAGACAGTTAATGCTAAACCAGGAGAACAGGTTAATGTAAAAACACAGGAGAACATAGGTATGTATACCCAGGAGAACAATGTTAATGCTGTAACCCAGGAGACAGGTAATGTAAAAAACACAGGAGAACAAGGTAAGTAAAACCCAGGAGATCAAGGTAATGTAAACCCAGGAGACAGGTAAAAAATGTAAAACCAGGAGAAACAAGGTAATGTAAACCCAGAGAAAAAGTTATGCTAAAACCCAGGAGAACAAGGTAATGTAAAAAACACAGGAGAACAAGGTATGTAAAACCCAGGAGAACAAGTTAATGCTAAACCCAGGAGAACAAGGTAATTGTAAAAACACAGGAGAACAAGGTAATGTAAACCAGGAGAACAAGGGTAATGTAAAACCAGGAGAACAAGTATGTAAACCAGGGAACAAAGGTAATGTAAAAACCCAGGAGAACAAAGGTAATGTAAAACCCAGAGAGAAACAAAGGTAAGGTAAACCCAGGAGAAAGTAATGTAAAACCAACGAGAGTACAAGGTAATGTAAAACCCAGGAGAACAAGGGTAATGTAAAACCCAGGGATCAAGGTAATGCTAAACAGGAGAACCAGGTAATGTTAAAAAGCCCAGGAGAACAAGTTAATGTTAAAACCAGGAGAACATGGTAATGTAAAAACCAGGAGAACAAGGTAATGTAAAACACAGGTGACAAGGTATTGTAAAACAGGAGAACTAGTTAATGCTTAAACCCAGGAGAACAACGGTAATGTAAAACACAGGAGAACAAGGTAAGTAAAAACCAGGAGAACAAGGTAATGTAAAACCCAGGAGAACCAAGGTAATGCTAAACAACATGAGGAACAAGTTTTGTAAAAAACAGGAGAACTAGGTATGTAAAACCCAGGAGTACAAGGTAATGTAAATCCAAGGAGAACAAGTAATGGAAAAAAACCAGGAGAGCAAGGTTATGTAAAACCCAGGAGAACAGGTAATGTAAAACCAGGAGAACAAGGTAATGTAAAAACCCAGGAGAATCAAGTTAATAGGGAAAACCCAGGAGAACAGGTAATGTTATAAAACCAGTGGAGTAACAAGTTAATGGAAAACCAGGAGGACAAGTTGACGGAAAACCTAGAAAATGTGATAATGGAAAACTCTGGAGAACACGCCAACGAGGGAAAAACACATGAGAACGACAAGCTGATGGGAACCCATAGGGATAATCTCGCGTGAAATCCAAGTAGAACAGCCAAAGGGGTGTCGGTGGAGGGGAAAGGGGGGGGGGGGGGGGGGGGAGATAAATTAATATATACCGGGAGCTGCAACTTGCAGAAACTCAAGAGAAGATATATAATTATGCTCTTGGGTGGTTGACTGTTGGTTCCGAAACTCGATTTTTTTTTCACAGCCCGATTTGAGGAGATAAGTGATTGTTCTTCGTTTTCCTTTGTCTTGATACCTCGTCTGTCATGCCTGAGGTGGCCCAAAAGGTCGAACGTGTGTGTTTTTGTGGTGTCGCTTTCGTTCGGCGGGAAATAGTAATTTTTTTTTCTTGTTAAGTTGGTTGTTCTCAAACTGGGCGAGAGGTTCAGAAAGTTCACCAGCTGTTCTATAATGCATAATTATCGCTGCGGTTACTTTTCCCTCCCGTCACAGATATTAGTGCCAGTCTGCCTTCTGTCGGGGTCTACGGCATCGGCAAGTTCATTGGGGGAGGGGGGGGGCGGGGGCGGGGGGGGCTGTCGTTGGACGGAGGTGGGTGGCGCCCGCGGAGGTAGAGAGCTCGCCCAGCCGGCTCCGCGACCAAGGACTTATTGTGTCAAGCAGAGGGGCCAGTAGGCGGTCCCTGCAGTAATTGTGTAGGGATCAGAAACAGGCGCCACGGACACCACCGAAGTGGACTCGGCCATGCAGGTGCAGTGTCTTCTCCGAAGGGTTGCCTCTTTATCATGTTTATTGCAAGTTTGTTGATAACTTCAATTATGCAACTTGTCGATAAATGTTCAAAACAAACCAACAACAGCACACAGTCGTGATCGAAGTATTGTTTTAAAACAGTCGACATTTTTATGTTTTTGCCCCCTCCTTTCTCTCTCTCTCCCTCCTCTCTCTCTCTCTCTCTCTCTCGTCTCTTCTTTTTTTCTCTCTCTCTCTCTCCTCTCTCTCTTTTCCCTTCTTCTATATACTTACAGACCACGCATACATACATACATTTTTAAAATACATGTATGCGTACCTATAATTCATGTATACTTACAAACACAGCATACATACAGACCCCGATACACACATATTAAGTATACTCACAAACGCATACTACAAACAACCATAGACAAATAAACAGACGTGCGACAGGAGAGAGAGATGAGAGATCGAGATGACGAGAGAGAGAGAGAGAAGCAACCAACACACTCATGCATCTATAGCGTCAGTCAAAGAGACAAGGACTAAAGCGAGGCATAACGTGCAGGCGCTTGGTTCTCTTACAAGGAAAAAAAATACATAAAGAATAAAATGAGAAAAGAAAATAAAAGGGGAGGGGGGGGGGTAGGGGGCGGTGGAGGGAGGGAAGGAAAAACACAAACCCCCCCACCCCAGTAAAAGATAAAACTGCTATGCATCTGACCCAACCTTCCACTTTATACTCGTCCCCTCTGTCTCCTTGTGCATGAACCTCCTCCTGTCTCCACCTACCAGTCACTCAAACACTTCCCCCCCCCCACCCCACCATACTCTATCGCTTAACTCAATGGGTGGGGGATTCTAGACTAGTTATCATAGTTCTATCGTGAGAGAGAGGACATGTGAGGAGCGAGAGAGTAAGAGAGAGATTGTGGTGGGGGGGGGGGGGGGTGAGGGGTGTGAGTAGCCAAATTACGGAAACATAATTCGGCGACTGTAGTTTCTCAGACAGAGAGACGAGGACGGAGCATCTCCTCCAATCAGTCACGGAGCGATCGATAGGCGAACACTGCAAAGGTAGCCCCATGGTCCAAGTCGCTTTTGCGCGCGGGGGGTCTAAGTGCGCGGTGAATCCGGGCCGGGTTTTGCCACGTTTGACTGGCCCTCCGTCCGCACCGCCATAACAAGGCAGAGTTGGGGGTGGAAGGGTATAGGGCTGTGGGACAGCGGGAGGGGGAAGGGCTCGTGCCCCTCCCGTCACTCTCCATCCCTTTCAAATCGTATCCTCAACCTCCTGTGTGGACTGTCACATCTGACTGTATCTTCTCTAGCATGTGTTACCCTCCCTACCTTTTCTCAGTTCGCTCTCTCTCTCGTCCGAGTTTTTAAATGGTGTCTTCTCCTTCTCTACTTTCATCTCTCTCCTCTCTCTCGCTCTCTCTCTGCCGTTGGCGCGCGCGCGCGCGCAAGCCGTGTTATGAATATGCATCGGTGTGTTGGCCCCGCCCCTTTGGAGAGTCGCGATGCGCGTAGACGCGCAGGGTGTTCAACTATCGATGGGGAAAGGGACCCCTTGCGAGTTCAGTGTTCCTTTGCCAGCGATCGTTTTGGGGGCGACGTTTAAGTCAAAATTGTTTGGTGTCAAACCCCTCTCTCTCTCTCTCTCTCTTCTCTCTCTCTCTTTTGGGTGGGCCCCATGCCCACACATATACACACACGTGTACATCCACTACACACCAAAACACACACACACACACACACAAAATGGTATGTACGCACTCAAGGTCGGGACCAGCGCGTTGGGCTAATGCGTAGGTCAGGCATCTGCTGAGTCGTAGCACGAGACCCTCTTCTTCAGTTGTTGGATCTTTGTTGTTAATTCATTTATCCTCAACTTCAGATCATGCGTAGTGTGGTCTCAAAACTTAGCGGTTGGGTGTAAGCGTGTATGGACTAGCCCGCACGCAGTGACGCTCTTGATGAAACTGAAACTCTCTCTCTCTCTCTTTCCTCTCGTGGCGCGTGCATGTGTAAGTGCGCACGTGTGCAGTTACGTTGCGTGTGTGTGTGTGTGTGTGTGTGTGTGTGTGTGTGTGTGTGTGAGAGAGAGAGAGAGAGAGGAAGGAGAGAGAAGAGAGAGAGAGAAAAGAGAGAGAGAGAGATGAGGACAAGTCCCTTTGTCAGCATAACCGACTGGTTAATATGACTGGTGCTCCCTGTGAACTTGCTGAGAACTAGGGTCTTGTCTTGGGACCCCATTCCCCTCCTCCCCCCCCCCCCCCCCCCCCCCCCCACACACACACACCACGCGCGCGCCGCGCGCACCTCATCCAGTTCTGTCCATATAGAGGTGTTCACTTATTGGT
>CM031628.1:702218-709718 GCA_018398815.1 Conus ventricosus
GTCAGTAAATGGAACCTCATCTGCAGCCATGATCTACCGATAGAGATCACATCAGCAGCAACACCATCAACAACACTTGCAATAACGAACAGCAGTTACCATGCAGAAGGGGAAAAAAAAACCACAACAACATCAAACTCGGCTGTCAACAAAACAGCAAAAACTAACAACTAAGAGTAGACACTGTTCGACGACGTGCATGATATTAAAAAAAAAAAGTTTTTGTTTTTCAAAGAATCCAGTGCTTCGAAGACGTTTGTTCTTTGTTTTTGTTTTTTTTTTGGGGGGGGGGGGGGGGGGGGCTGAGATAATTGTTCAAAGACGGTAGTAGTGTTTCTAGGATACACATGATATGGTCTTCAATATCACCAGTATCAGCAAGACGAATGTCATACCGTTTTCAGAGAATGCAGTGGTCCGGTGACACGCCAGGGTTTTTTTTTTTTTTCAGAGACGATAGTCGATGGAGGACGCAGATCGTATCCATTTCAAAGATGATGGAATGGCATGTCAAGATGACTCTAGAGATTCTTTATTTTATGCTTGATAGCTAATTTGCCTGGTTAAAGTTAGTCTCTGCCTGTAAGCCGCTGGATTCAGATTTGTAATAAACCGAAAGCTTGCGCAAAGATAAGCGTTGTGCTCTTGTTCATTCTCTACCAAAAACACACACACACACACACAACACACACACACACACACACACCACACACACACACACACACACACACACCAAACCCGACAAACTGAACAGGTAAACAGGCGTACTAAGAAACAAAGCAAACCAACAAATACAAAAAAAAAAAAAAAAAAAAAAAAAAGCGAGTGGCAAGTAGGCAGGGGTGGTGGGGGTGAGTGAGGGTGGGGTGGTGGGGGTGAGGGTGGTGGTGGTGAGAATGGGGTGGTGGGGGTGAGGGTGGGGTGGTGAGAATGGGGTGGTGGGGGTGAGGGTGGGGTGGTGAGGTGGGGTGGTGGGGGTGAGGGTGGGGTGGTGAGGGTGGGGTGGTGGGGGTGAGGTGGTGGGGGTGAGGGTGGGTGGGAGGGTGAGTGAGGGTGGGGTGGTGGGGTGAGGTGGTGGGGTGGTGGGGTGAAGGGTGGGGTGGTGGGGGTGAGGGTGGGGTGGTGGGGCGTGAGTGAGGGTGGGGTGGTGAGGGTGGTGTGGTGAGAGTGGGGTGGTGGGGGTGAGGGTGGGGGTGGTGAGAGTGGGGTGGTGGGGGTGGGGGTGGTGGGGGTGAGGGTGGGGTGGTGAGAGTGGGGTGGTGGGGGTGGGGTGGTGGGGGTGAGGGTGGGTGGTGGTGAGAGTGGGGTGGTGGGGTGGGTGGTGGGGGTGGGGTGGTGGGGGTGGGGTGGTGGGGGGTGAGGGTGGTGGGGAGTGAGGGTGGGGTGGTGAGAGTGGGTGTGTGGGGGTGGGGTGGTGGGGTTGAGGGTGGGGTGGTGAGAGTGGGGTGGTGGGGGTGGGGTGGTGGGTGGGTGAGGGGATGGGGTGGTGAGGGTGGGGTGGTGGGGGTGGGGTGGTGGGGGTGGGGTGGTGGGGGTGAGGGTGGGGTGGTCGAGGGTGGGGTGGTGGGGGTGGGGTGGTGGTGGTGGGGGTGGGGTGGTGGGGGTGAGGGTGGGGGGTGAGAGTGGGGTGGTGGGGGTGGGGTGGTGGGGGTGGGGTGGTGAGGGTGGGGTGGTGGGGGTGGGGTGGTGGGGGGTGGGTGGTGAGGGTGGGGTGGTGAGAGTGGGATGGTGGGGGTGGGGTGGTGGGGGTGGGGTGGTGAGGGTGGGGTGGTGAGAGTGGGGTGGTGAGGGTGGGGTGGTGAGGGTGGGGTGGTGGGGGTGGGGTGGTGGGGGTGGGGTGGTGAGGGTGGGGTGGTGGGTGGGTGGGGTGGTGGGGTGGGGTGGTGGGGGTGGGGGGTGGGGTGGTGAGGGTGGGGGTGGTGAGGGTGGGGTGGTGAGGGTGGGGTGGTGGGGGTGGGGTGGTGGGGGTGGGGGTGGTGGGGGTGAGGGTGGGGGAGCTGTATGTTTATACAGGAACGTGGTGGAGGAGGATGTGAAGAAGGTGGGAGGAGGAGGGGGGGGGGAGGAGGAGAGGTTTACATAGATCGCATTGAGCGGAAGGACTGGGTGGAGGGTGTGGAGGATTTTGGTGGTGGGGGGGGGGGGGGAGAGGGAGGGTGATGGGACGAGGCTGGACAATGTAGGCAAGCGTCATCCAATGACAGCGCGAGTTCTGGCATGTGAGGATAAATCTCCCGCTGTGTGTTGGATTTGATGAGGATAAATCTCCCGCTGTGTGTGTTGGATTTGATGAGGATAAATCGTACCGCTGTGTGTTGGATTTGATGAGGATAAATCTACCGCTGTGTGTTGGATTTGATGAGGATAAATCTCCCGCTGTGTGTGTTGCTTTGATGAGGATAAATCTCCCGCTGTGTGTTGGATTTGATGAGGATAAATCTACCGCTGTGTGTTGGATTTGATGAGGATAAATCTCCCGCTGTGTGTGTTGCTTTGATGAGGATAAAATCTCCCGCTGTGTGTTGGATTTGATGAGGATAGATCTCCCGCTGTGTGTTGGATTTGATGAGGATAAATCTCCCGCTGTGTGTGTTGCTATTGATGAGGATAAATCTCCCGCTGTGTGTTGCCTTTGATGAGGATAAATCTCCCGCTGTGTGTTGCCTTTGATGAAGATAAATCTCCCGCTGTGTGTTGGATTTGATGAGGATAAATCTCCCGCTGTGTGTTGGATTTGATGAGGATCAATCTCAAGTTGTGTGTTGGATTTGATGAGGATAGATATCCCGCTGTGTGTGTTGCCTTTGATGAGGATAAATCTCCCCGCTGTGTGTTGGATTGATGAGGATAAATCTCCCGCTGTGTGTTGGATTTGATGAGGATAAATCTCCCGCTGTGTGTGTTGCTTTGATGAGGATAAATCTCCCGCTGTGTGTTGGATTTGATGAGGATAAAATCTCCCGCAGTATGTGTTGGATTTGATGAGGATAAATCTCCCGCTGTGCGTGTTGGATTTGATGAGGATGGATCTCCCGCTGTGTGTGTTGGATTTGATGAGGATAAATCTCCCGCTGTGTGTGTTGGATTTGATGAGGATAAATCTCCCGCTGTGTGTTGGATTTGATGAGGATAGATCTCCCGCTGTGTGTTGGATTTGATGAGGATAAATCTCCCGCTGTGTGTGTTGCCTTTGATGAGGATAAATCTCCCGCTGCTTGTGTTGGATTTGATGAGGATAAATCTGCCGCTGTGTGTTGGATTTGATGAGGATAAACCTCCCGCTGTGTGTGTTGCCTTTGATGAGGATCAATCTCCCGCTGTGTGTTGCCTTTGATGAGGATAAATCTCCCGCTGTGTGTGTTTGCTTTGATGAGGATAATCTCCGCTGTGTGTTGGATTTGATGAGGATAAATCTCCCGCTGTGTGTTGGATTTGATGAGGATAAACCTCCCGCTGTGTGTGTTGCCTTTGATGAGGATCAATCTCCCGCTGTGTGTTGCCTTTGATGAGGATAAATCTCCCCTGTGTTGCCCATTGATGAGGATAAATCTCCCGCTGTGTGTTGCCTTTGATGAGGATAAATCTCCGCTGTGTGTGTTGGATTTGATGAGGATAAATCTCCGCGTGTGTGTGTTGCCATTGATGAGGGATAAATCTCCCGCTGTGTGTGTTGGATTTGATGAGGATAAATCTCCCGCTGTGCGTGTTGGATTTGATGAGGATAAACTCCCGCTGTGTGTGTTGCCTTTGATGAGGATAAATCTCCCGCTGTGTGTGTTGCCTTTAATGAGGATAAATCTCCCGCTGTGTGTGTGTTGCCTCTGATGAGGATAAATCTCCGCTGTGTGTTGTCTTTGATGCTGTTCATTCACAACAAATGGCGTTCTATGTGTTTGTATAGTGCTTGATGACTTTTTTTTAACACGTTGATTTCTTTTTTTTTTTGAGGATAGATTCGTTCTGTTCATTGCGTATTGTGCTTCATTCAGAAGGAAGAAAAAAGAAAAGAAAAAAAAAGAAACTTGCCAGGGATAAGATTTTTTTTTAAGCCAAGAAATTAGGAAGTGGAAAAAAACAAAGGGGCCAAAAAAAAAAGTTCAACAAAGTAGCCAATATATAATACACAGACGAAGCAATAAGGAAAACAAACGAAACAGACAAAAAGTTCAACAAAGTAGCCAATGATACACAGACCTAGCAATAAGGTAAACAAACAAACTGAAAAAGGCAACAAAGCTATCAAAACAGACAACAAAGGTGTTAAAAAAAAATCTTGTCAGTAACATACAGAAACAAAACAAACAAAAAAGCAACACACACACCACACACACACACACAAGCGCGCACGCACGCACGTACGCACGCACGCACGTACACGCATACACACACATTCTCTGTCTCTGTCTCTGTCTCTGTCTCTCTCTCTCTCTCTCTCTCTCTCTCTCTCTCTCTCTCTCTCTCTCTCCCCAAACACACACACACACACACACACACACACACACACACACACACACACACACACACACACACACACGCACGCACACACGTATACACGTATACACACGCATGCACTCACACACGCGCACACGGATACATGCACACACACGCACTCACACACGCACGCACACACACACCACCACACACACACACGCGCGCGCGCACGCGCACACGCACGCACGCACGCATGCACACACATGCACACCACACACACACACACAACACACACACCACACACCACACACACACACACACACACACACACACGGTCTTCTTTTTCCTTGTTCACACTAGCCGACAAGACGCACACCAAATTCGGTAAAGCTAGCAAGTGAAGGCAGCACAGACCAAGACAAGATGAACAACGTTCAGACCAAGACAAGATGAACAAACTACGTTCAGACCAAGACAAGATGAACAACGTTCAGACCAAGACAAGATGAACAAACTACGTTCAGACCAAGACAAGATGAACAAACTACGTTCAGACGAAGACAAAATGAACATACGTTCAGACCAAGACAAGATGAACAAACTACGTTCAGACCAAGACAAGATGAACAAACTACGTTCAGACCAAGACAAGATGAACAAACTACGTTCAGACCAAGACAAGATGAACAAACTACGTTCAGACCAAGACAAGATGAACAAACTACATTCAGACCAAGACAAAGAGAACAAACTACGTTCAGACCAAGACAAGATGAACAACGTTCAGACCAAGACAAGATGAACAACGTTCAGACCAAGACAAGATGAACAACGTTCAGACCAAGACAAGATGAACAACGTTCAGACCAAGACAAGATGAAACAACGTTCAGACCAAGACAAGATGAACAACGTTCAGACCAAGACAAGATGAACAAACTACATTCAGACCAAGACAAGATGAACAAACTACGTTCAGACCAAGACAAGATGAACAACGTTCAGACCAAGACAAGATGAACAACGTTCAGAGCAAGACAAGATGAACAACGTTCAGACCAAGACAAGATGAACAACGTTCAGACCAAGACAAGATAAACAACGTTCAGACCAAGACAAGATGAACAAACTACATTCAGACCAAGACAAGATGAAACAACGTTCAGGACCAAGACAAGATGAACAAACTACATTCAGACAAGACAAGATGAACAACGTTCAGACCAAGACAAGATAGAACAACGTTCAGACCAAGACAAGATGAACAACGTTCAGACCAAGACAAGATGAACAACGTTCAGACCAAGACAGATGAACAACGTTCAGACCAAGACAAGATGAACAAACTACGTTCAGACCAAGACAAGATGAACAAACTACGTTCAGACCAAGACAAGATGAACAACGTTCAGACCAAGACAAGATGAACAACGTTCAGACCAAGACAAGATGAACAACGTTCAGACCAAGACAAGATGAACAACGTTCAGACCAAGACAAGATAACAACGTTCAGACCAAGACAAGATGAACAAACTTCAGACCAAGACAAGATGAACAACGTTCAGACCAAGACAAGATGAACAAACACTTCAGACCAAGACAGATGAAACGTTAGACAACAAAACAACGTTCAGACCAAGACAAGATGAACAACCGTTCAGACCAAGACAAGATGAAACAACGTTCAGACCAAGACAAGATGAACAACACGTTCAGACCAAGACAAGATGAACAAACTACGTTCAGACCAAGACAAGATGAACAAACACGTTCAGACCAAGACAAGATGAACAAACACGTTCAGACCAAGACAAGATGAACAAACAACGTTCAGACCAAGACAAGATGAACAAACAACGTTCAGACCAAGACAAGATGAACAAACAACGTTCAGACCAAGACAAGATGAACAAGCTACGTTCAGACCAAGATAGGTAAGCAAAGTAGCCAGCACAACACGGATCAGAAAAGTAAACAAACAAATCAGTGAAACACGGGCAAAACAAACAAACAAAACCCCGGGGCCTCAAAGGGTAAAGAAATCAGTCAAACATACATCGACAAGAGGACACAAAATCGACAAACGCAGATAAAAAAAACCCAAAAAAACAAAAAAAAACCCAAGCAAATAGAATAAGTCAGTAAATAATGAAAACAAAATAAATAGATAGATAAATAAATAGAAAATGAAAAAAACAAAAAAAAACCCGGCATCAACAATCACCTGACAAAACAGCAACAAAAGACACATATCAAACAGACTACCAATAAAAAAAATAAAGTGGGAAAAAAAATTGGACAAGCAAACTAGCATAACGCAAAAAAACCCAAAAGCTAAACCGAACAAAACACAGACCGAAAAGGATAAACAAACCTATCAGAGACCAAAACGGCAGTAAACAAACAAAACACAGACCAAGAAGGTTTTTTAAAAAAATCAAATAGGTAAGCAAAAAACAAGACACAAAAAAAAAGGAAACAGAAAAGATAAACGAACCAACACAACAACAACAAAAAACTACACAGAAAAAAAACCTTGAAAAGTAAACAAGCCAACAAACAAGATAAAGACTCCTCAAATGAAACAAACCAACCCACAAAACACAGACGCAAAAAAAAAAAAAAAAAAAAAAAAACCGCGCACAAACAAAATCGACTCGAAACAGTAAATAAACAAACAGAAAGCCGGGTCAAAAATGGGGGTAAATCAACAAAATGTGGTAAAACAATGAAAAACAAACAAATCAAAACAAAAACAGATCAAAAATGACGCGCGCGCACGCGCACACGCACAACACACACACACACACACACACACACACACACACACACACACACACACACACGTACGCACGCACCGCAGAGAGTAGAGAGAGAGAGAGAGAGAGGAGAGAGAGAGAGAGGAGAGAGAGAGAGAGAGAGAGAGTCCAGACTCAAATAGTTATTCATAAAGGCCTTAGCCCTTAGAATGGGGATATACATTTTGATTCATGTCGCAGATCGACACTGATCTTGATCATGTGACATAAACACTTCGCCTCTGGAATGCTTTATATAAATAAATAGCC
>CM031628.1:719776-729776 GCA_018398815.1 Conus ventricosus
TTCTGTCAAGAGTCTATATAAAATTACCTTAGAGAAATTTTCGGCCAGCTACTGCTGGTCTTCATCAGCCCCGACCATACTACCAGTCAGTTGGGGCTGATGAAGACCAGCAGAAGCTGGCCGAAAATTTCTCTGAGGTATATTTTATTAGTCTCTTGAGTCAGAACACACAGAAACACGAGCAAGAACCAAGACTGGGCCCATGTAGAACTAGCTAAGATGCCAAGCTAGAACCAAGGTTGGGCCCATGTAGAACTAGCTGGGGTTTGCCGAGCTAGAACCAAGGCTGGGCCCATGTAGAACTAGCTAGGGTGCCATGCCAGAGCCAAGGTTGGGCCCATGTAGAACTAGCTTGGGTGCCAAGCTAGAACCAAGGTTGGGCCCATGTAGAACTAGCTAGGGTGCCAAGCTAGAACCAAGGTTGGGCCCATGTAGAACTGGCTAGGGTGCCAAGCTAGAAACCAAGGTTGGGCCCATGTAGAACTAGCTAGGGTGCCAAGCTAGAACCAAGGTTGGGCCCATGTAGAACTAGCTAGGGTGCAAGCTAGAACCAATGCTAGGCCCATGAGCACTTCTAGACTGTCCCAGCTGGTTATCCAAGCTAGTCCCTAGCTAGTTGCCTAGCTTATGCCAAGATTGATTCTAGCTTGGCTTGCTGTCTGGGTATATATATATATATATATATATATATAATGCTGAACAATTAGGTAGTGGGGGAAAACAAGTTCAGGTTAACAATTCTTCAGTCGTTATAGTAATGACTTGGCAAAGATTTGAACTTAAAAAAAAAAATAAAAACATTTGAAGGTGAAGAAAATGGGGGGAATATATTATAAATGTGAGAAGCCCTTCACTAGCTGCCTGAGGGAACCATCGTAACCCCTCTCAAAGGCACATTTATTTGTATTGCCTGCTCCTAGGCCTTTCGTCCGCTGGATCGGACTCATCAGGGAGACACGGCTGATTGTGTCTGTGTTCTTGGTATATATATATATATATATATATAATATATATATTTTATATATATATATATATATATAATTTATATATATATATATATATATATATATATATATATATATAATATATATATATATATGTGTGTGTGGGGTGTGTGTGGGGTGTGTGTGTGTGTTAAAGAGGGACACACATTGCTTCCTTTTCGTTGTCCTGAAATGTTGTTTGTCTTGCCTGAAGAGGACCAAACAGGTCGAAACGCGTCGTGTTTTGTCTGGCAGTGTGTTTGTCCATGTTAAGGGTCGAGCACTTTTAAAATCATATTAGGCTCTTCAGCAATATTCATTCTATATATATATAATTATATATATATATGTGTGTGTGTGTGTGTGTGTGTGTGTGTTAGTCAAAACATTTTGAACGTAAGAAAGAAAAACATTTTGCTTGCAAAGCCGCTACTGACCCACAAACAACCAATCGGAAGGCAACGACATCATGATTTGATTCGTTGTCTCGTTGGAGAGGGATGATTTGGATTCACATCGGATGGCCGTATATAATGACTTCTTCTTCCCCCCCCCCACTCCAGCCCCCACCACTCCGCGTTCAGTTCACATCAACATGGTATACTGACTGGTTTGTTGAAGCTGCCGGTCACGCTGTTTCACTTGAACTGCCGTTTCCGCCAACAAAGCCGCCTGCTGTATCATCCAAAAGGTCGATTCTGATAAATTGTAATATTTTTTCTTCTTTTTCTTTTTAATTTCCTTTAAAAAGAAAAAAAAAGCAACAACAACAAAAATCGACCTCTAGAGCTGACTCAAATAGTGTGGGAGGGTACACACATACAGATAAACACAAACATGGACACAAACACAAACATAAAAACACATACACACGAACAGCAACGCGGGTACGCAGCGCACACACAACCACTCACACACACACACACACACACAACAACACACACAACACATACACACAGAGGATGAGAGAGAGAAGAGAGAGAGTGAAGAGTGATGAGAGAGGAGAGAGAGTGAGAGAGACAGGGCAGAGAGGGGACATGAGGAGAGAGAGAGAGAGAACGGAGAGAGGGGAGAGAGTAGAGATGAGAGATGAGAGAGAGAGAGGAGTTCATGATATTCCCAACAACCAAGAACAACTACATTACTGAGACTGGGAAAGGATTTACCACAAATACAATGATGGTTAATCTTCATTCTTAAACCAGCACTACATACATTACATTTACTGAGATCGGGGGGAATTGGAATATACCACAATATTACAATGATGGTTATATGCTCAATTCTTAAAACCAGCAACTATCAGATTACATTACTGAGACTGGGAAATGGAATACACCACAAATCAATGATGGTTAATGCTAATTATTATACCAGCACGACATACATTACTGCGATGGGATATGGAGTTACACCAATTAAATACATGATGATTAATGTTCTTTCTTAAATCCAGCACGACATACATTACTGAAGACTGGGATATGGAGGTACACATTTAAATAAAATGTGATTAATGTTCATTCTTAACCGCACTACATACATTACTGAGACTGGGAAATGGAAAGTTACACCATAAATACAATGTTGATTAATGTCATTCTTAAACCATGCACTAAATAATTACTGTGACTGGGAATTGGGAGTACACCATAATTACAATGGATGCTTAATGTTCATTCTTTAACAGCTCTCTTTCAGGTTTTCTTTGTACCGGAGTAAGTTGGGTAATTGAGAGAAGATTCTCTGGCCTGCCTCAGTGTGTGTGTGTGTGTGTTGTGTGTGTGTGTGTGTGTGTGTCTTGTGTGTGTGTGTGTGTGTGTGTGTCTGCGTGTGTGTCTGCGTGTGTGCATGTGTGTGTGTGTGTGTGTTGTGTGTGTGGTGTTGTGGTGTGTGTGTGTGTGTCTGCGTTTGTGTGCATGCGTGCGTGCATCGTTGCGCGCCGCGCGGCGTGTGTGTGTGTGTTGTGTGTGTAAGGTGTTGTGTGTATGTGTGTGTGTTCGTGTGTGTGTGGTGTGTGTGTGTGTGTGTGTGGTGTGTGTGTGTTGTAGGTGTGTGTGTGTGTGGTGTGTGTGTGTATGTATCGGGGGTCAACTGCTTATGAAAGCCCCATGATGTACACTACTTCATAACAATTTCCCATTCCTGTTTAAACATTTATCTTCAGAACGTGAGGTCACTCATCTGGGGATATATCTGTTTATATTTACTCTCAGTTTCATGTGCATTGAAATCTTGGGAAATATCGTGTGTTCTGCAAGTTTGAATTCTATGACACACACAAAAAAAAAAATCCAACACACTTCTGGCCATTACAAAGGTAATTTTTTTTTTAAAACCTCAGCAAAACACCTGTCTACATCTTTTTACCTCCATTTTCAATGTCATAGGATAAAAGTATGGTGATTACTCCGGTGGTACATATGCAATTCCTCCATTACATCTTTTGACAAACCCCGTAAAATGTAGAGAAACTGCATGTATATTTATAACACTGAATTACAAGCTTTTAAAAAAAAGGGATGGTGGTGGGGGGGGGGGTGGGGGGGAAGAGTTAGAGAGACAGAAAGAAATGAAAGAGGAGAAAGAGAGGAAAGTTAAGAAAGAAAAAGAAATAAAAAGCCATAACTCCCTGCCAGATGTCTTCAGAAAGGAGGGCAAGGGAGGTGGGGGGGGGGGGGGGGGGGGGGGGGGGGGGGGGGGGGGGCGGGGGGTGGGGGGGTTTTGGGGTTTATTATGCACCATGGTGACAGATTCACTATAGTGATCTGGAATATTATCACACAGAAACGGGTTGCCTTTTGGAAGTCAGCTTAGGATGACTGCTTGTGTATGGGGAGTGGGGAGGGGGGGAGGGTGATAGAGGAAGGGTTGTGTTTGACGTCATTTTCATGCTTTGTCTCGAGCTTGCAATTATCTCTTATATTATCTTCATTATTATTATTTATTATTATTGTTATAGTTTTTTTTGATTTTAATCATCATTATTATCATGATCATCATCATTACTATTATTGTTTTTTATTTTTTATTTTGTCATTATATCATATCACCATCATACCTATCAGCGTTTATCTCATCACTATCATTAACATTTTTCATCGACTGTTATTATTGACAAATGCTAGCAGTACTTTTTATTATTATTTTTATTACTATTTTATTATTATTATTATTATTATCTATTAATCATTATCATTATTTTTATTATTATTATTTATTATGATCATCTTTTATAATCATTGTTATTCATTTCATCTCCGTCTGCATTATTTTCATCACGAACTAATTTCGTTTTCACTACCTCCATTATCATTCGATGTTTTCATGGCTATCAGTAATTTGTTTTTTAGTTCATCTCTATCATTATATTTTCAACACTATCATAACTCTTATTGTTATCATTATTCATTATTATTGTTATTATTATAATATTAGGTTATTTATTTATTATATTATCATTTTTCTTGTTGTGTTTGTTTTTTTTATTGTCAACATCCTCATACCTATCAGTATTCCTTCATCACTATCATTAACATTTTCTTCACTGTTATAATTATCACAGTTTCCAGGTATTACTAATATCATCCTTTATTTCCACATCATCATTATTATTACTATTATTAGTTGTTAGCTAGTAGTATTTTCATCTATGTCTGCACTATCTAAATCACTGCTAATGGTCGTTCTCACTTCCACCACTATCATTATTATTATTATAATTTCCATCACTGTCTGTATTATTTTTTTGCGATTATTATTATGAATTTCACCTCTCTTTGTTGTTGTTGTTGTTGCTGTTGCTGCTTGTTATCCCTGGCAGTATCATTTTCATCACTATTATCATCTTTTTCACCATTGTTATTAACGAATGATGATGATGATGATGTTGATGATGATGATGATGTTGATGATAATCGATAATGATGACGAGTCCGATGTTGATGATGATGATGTTGGATGATGTAATGATAATGATGATGATTCGAGACGATGACGATGATGATGATGATACATGATGATGATGACGATGACGATGACGATGGACGATGATGATTGATGACCGATGTTTTGACGATGACGATGTTGATGATGATGTGATTGATTGTTGTTATTATTTCATTGTTATTTTTTTTAATATTATTTCATCACTATTATCAATCATCATCATCATAATCATCTCATCATTATTATTATTATTATCGCCACTATTTATTATCAATATTCACGTTGTTGTGTTATTATCATTATTATTTTTATTTCATTGTTGATCAATAAAAAAGTAAAGTTTGTCATCTTTCACGTGAACAGCAAGTCCACACAGAACACACACAAACAATCACACCACACCACACACACACACACACACAAAACACACAAACCCACACACACACACTCACACACAAAACCACACACTCACACACACACACAACCACACACACCACACCTCTCACACAACACACACACACAACACACACAAACACACACAACACAACACACACCACAACACAACCACAACACACACAAACAACACCACACACACTACAGTAGCAGCGCAGACATTGATTACGTAGGAAACTCATGGCCTGGCCCCAGTGGATGGTGTTTGAGCTGATTGGCAGGTCAACTATCCGCGAAAGTCTTTGGCCCCAAAAGGCCTCGGCATTTATATCGTTCATCTTCGTTAGTAAGCCATCTATCCCACACCTGGAAAGCCCTGCACACAATGGTCTCGTAGCATTTGCGAATGTCGCGTCGCGTATATGGACTAGTCCGGTCATAGTGTTACCCTCGCTTTGACGAAACTGACCTCCGGAAAACTGAGGAATATATTTTGTGCGGCCTGGTTTTGTTTTCTTTTTTCTTTTATTATTTTTAATCTATTTATTTATTTATTTGTTATTATTTTTGTTTTTGTTTTGATGTTTATAAAGTCTGACAATGACCCTGCTTGTCGAAAAATTCATTTGGTTGTTGGGTTTTGTGTATTTACATCAGCATTCTAGGCAAAGTCTCTTTACGTGAGGTAATTATAGTGTGGGGGTTTCTTTTCTTTTTTTTTTTTTCTTTTTTTTTTTAAAGTAGAGTTGTTCTATTGTCGGTATCAAGTTATTTCGAGTATTTACTTTTGGCTTTGTGTTCATTGATCTTGTTTGCTTGCACACACACACACACCACACACACACACACACACACACACACACACGCACGCACGCACGCTAGCACGCACGCACGCACACCTCACACACACACACCCCACACACCACACACACACACTCTCACACACACACAAACACTAACACACAGTGTTGTGTGTACGTGTATATCTATATATCTATCTATCTGTCTGTCGTCCTTGTCTATATATATCTATCTAACTATCTATCTATCTAACGCACATGAAATGAAGATAAAAAACAACAGATCTCATAAAATTCTTCCCGGATTTTTTCGACCACACCCGGTCTTCTAAGGGAACTTTGTGACAAGAAGGGGCCAGGCATCAGTCATCATATATCTGAAAACATATTCACATAATTATGTCTCACATCCGCGAACTGATCTTCTTTCCCCTTCCCTCCCCCAACCCGTCCCTGTGGGGTCCCCGTCCAACCTCCACCCCCCCCCCCCCCCCCCCACCCCCTCCCCCCCCCCCCTCCCCCCCCCCCCCCCCTACCCCACCAACTCCCACATCCCGATGAGAGATCTCCCCACATGCAAAAGTCCAAACAGAAATAATACATTTTCACCCCACCAACACCCACATCCGTGAAGAGATCTCCCCACTTTCAAAAGTCCAAACAGAAATAATACATTTGATGCATTGACCCTCAAACGCCTATACAATCGCGAGAGTGGAAGGCATGCAAGGAATGTCTATCACACCAGCAAACGGACGACAACCATTCTAAAAGAACTCACACACACACAACACACTCACCACACACACACAAACCGCACGCACCGCCGGCGCGCGCGCGCGCACGCACATCACGGGACTAACACATTCCTTTGTTTTTCCCCCACTATTAGATTGTTCGTCTATGTATTTGTTTGACTTTATTCAAGTTTTAAAAGGTGTGCAGGCTTGAATAAAAGTTACTCTGTGTTAGGTTTCTTAAGGGGCCGGGAGCAAAACATACCCGACTTGTTTAATATATATTTATATGTTAAAAATATTTTTTTAATATTTTTTAATGATGTTGATCCCCATGGGGTTGAGCATTTTCAGATTTTTTTAAAGTCACTTCTATATTGTTCATTTTATATATATACTATATATATATAATATATTTTATTTTATATATATATTTATATATATATATATATGATGACCATGAACAATTAATGGAGTGGGGGATAAACATATATATATATTTATATTTATATATATATTTATATATATATATATATATATATATTTTATATATTTTATATGTGTGTGTGTGTGTGTGTGTGTGTTGTGTGTGTTGTGTGCGTGGTGTGTGTGTGTGTGTTCGTGTGTGTGTGTGTGTGTGTGTGTGTGTGTGTGTGTGTGTGTGTTATAAACATAAATATATATAATATATATTTTTATATATTTATATAGAGAGAGAGAGAGAGAGAGTAGAGAGGAGTGAGAGGAGATACAAGAGAAAGACAGGACAGATGATTGATGTTAGATAGTTATGTGTGTGTGTGTGTTGTGTGTGTGTGTGTGTTGTGTGTGTGTGTTGTGTGTGTGTGTGTAATGTTTGTATAACAAGAATATTTCATTTCAAGGTGAATGAACAGTCGTTTTTTCCTTTCTCTTCGTCCCCACCCCCTACCCCCACACCTCAACCCCATCCGTCCTCAGCCCCCACCCCCACCCCCCACCCCCACTCCACCTACCTGTACCCTCCCTACCCCCTTGACACAAACTTCCGTCTGCAAATGAAAGATGTATTCACTAATGTGTCTGGGATGCTCCCTTGAATAGATCCACTGTTGCCTGTGGGGTTGGTGTGCGCGTTTAGGAAACGTCATTGGAGAGTTACCTTTCCTCTCCATGTCTGGTTGTTCCACTTTCCTGGTCTTATAAAGTGTGGTTGTATTTCATCTTGTCATTGGAGAGTTAAACTTTCCTCTCTCCCTGTACTGGGTTGTACCACGTCCTTTCCTTAATAGTTTGGTTGTATTCACCATGTCATTGGAGAGTTCCACCCTGTAATCATCCATGTACTGGATGTTCCACTGTCATGTCTTATAATAGTTTGGTTGTATTCACATGTCATTGGAGAGTTCTCCTATCCTCTCCATGTACTGGTTGTTCCACTTCCTGTCTTATAATGTTTGGTTGTATTCACATGTCATTGGAGAGTTCACCTTTCCTCTCCTTGTACGGGTTGTTCCACTTCCTGTCTTATAATCGTTTGGGTTGTATTCGCACTTTCCTTTGCTTTTCCATGATGGCAAAAGGGAAAGAAAGTTTCAGAAGGTGTGTGCATGCGTGCGTGCGTGCGTGCTTTGCGTGCGTGCGTGGCGTGTGTGGTGTGTGTGTTTTGGGGGGTTTGGTGTGTGTGTGTGTTGTGTGTGTGTGTGTGTGTGTGTGTGTTCGTGCGTGCGTGCGTGCGTGCGGGGCGTGGTGGTTTTGCGCTTTTTTTTAAAAGTTCGATCGTTCATCTCCCCCCACCCCCACCTCACCACTCTCCTTCTCTTCCTTCCTCGCCTCTCTCTCTCTCCCCTCTCTCTCTCTCTCTCTCTCTCTCTCTCTCTCTCCTCTCTCTCACTGCCCCTCTCCAGTCTGCTCTGTTTGTGGTTATTTAAATGACATGTACACGTATATGATAATAGAAAAATAATAATGAGGACAATTTCTATAGCGCCCATCCTAAACAACAAAGGCTACAGGGCGCTTTACAAGTTTTAATAAATTTAACAACAACAAAAATAAAGTAGAACACACACACACACACACACCACACAAAACACACACACCCACACCACACACACACACTTCTGCGTTCACGAGTCATAAACAAACACACACACACACCACACACACACACACACACACACACACACACACACACACGCACGCACGCACGAACGAACGCACCACAAAACACACTCGCGCGCGCACACACATGCGCGCACACACATGCGCGCGCGCGCGCGCGCGCGCACACAAAACACACACACCCCACACCACACACACACACACCACACTGGAACATAACGCTGCATAGATAAACACACTATATGACACGGTGAACAGCTCATTTGGGACACGAGCAAAGTGTGCAAGTGGGCATGTAGTAATTAGTAATATTTCAGGTGGTATCCGGCAACTGCCGTTTGAACAGATACGTTTTCAATACAGACTTGGAAAGTCGGAAGGAAGGGGCATGACATAGATGGAAAAGGTAGTGAGTTCCAGAGTTTTTGCCACAGAAAATGGGGAATGCTCTAGAAACCGTGCTGCTTTCGGTAAAATGAGGAAATTCGACAAATTTTGGTCATCAGAGGAAGAACGGAGGGGGCGTATAGAAGGTATATTTCGAAGCGATCAGAGAGATAGGTATAGGCGCTTCACCCGTGATAACCTTATAACATAGACACGCAGAAATTATACTGAAATTCTGTGCTCGATTTTGAGCCAGTGTCATTTCTTCAAGAGATCCGAAGTACGGTGCTGTTTTGACACCTTGAAGATAAGGCGACCGGCTGAATTTTGACGTTTCTGTTATCCTGCTAATCCTACACAATATTTTTTTGGGGTCAAAGTTTAAGTCCTTCGTCCGAACTCTCTTTCCCAAATTTACAATTAAAAACAAAAAAGAAAAAAGAATTCAATGACGGAAGTAAATTGCACCCTTGTTGGGAGCAACAGCAGTCGAATACAGGTCTATGTTTTGTAAAAAATGTTCATGTGTGATATTACTGTAGGGATACAACAGGGATTTGTTTTTTTTTAAGTGAAAGAGAGAAACTTTCAGCACGACAAAGGAGGGAGGGATGGGATTGGGGGGGGGGGGGGGGGGGGGGGGGAAGGC
>CM031628.1:734776-739558 GCA_018398815.1 Conus ventricosus
CTATAACCATAACTGTGATGATGACAGTGAGGATAGAGGAGGCTTGAGAAATGGTTGGCTGGAGTGTTCTCTAATATTGTAATGTGTAATGATAATATCAATAGTGCTAGTAAACATAATGGTTGTAACAGTTATGAAATTGTAACAACAGTTGCATTGATGATAATGGTAAGAATATTAGAACTAGCAACATTGATAATAGCTATCATAATAGTGGTGGTGATGATGATGATGATGATGATGATGATGATGGTGATGATACTGGTGATTTCTAATATTAATTAAGGTAGAAAGAATAGTAAAAGTTTCTTTTTTTTTAAATTTGATTGTGGTATGATTATAATAATGATGGTAATAATAACGGTGGAAGTAATATTAGTTATAACAATAGTTGGTGGAAAGGAACAGAAATGATCAATGATAAAAAGCAAACAGTACTGTAGGATAACGATAATCATGGTAGCAGTTAATGTATAGTATGTAATGATGATATCAATACTAACAGTAAATATCTATGGAGATGTAGCGACAGTTATAATGATGATAATGGTAAAAATATTAGAATTAGTAATAATAATACTAGTAATAATGTTAGTAACGAATATGATGATAATGGTGATGTTCGTAGAAATTTCAGGTGGCAAGAATCATAAAGTTGTTCTTTTTTTTTCAAATAAATGACATGATGTTAACCGTGATGTAGTAATAATGGTAAAAGTGATATTAAATAATAACGATAGTTGGTGGAAAGGAATTGAAATGATCAATGAATAAGAAAAAAAGCAAACAGTACTATTGGATGATGATGATGATAATGATGACAGCAATTATGATAAGTATTGTACTGTTAGTAATAATAATAAAAGTGGTTGAAAAAAATAGAAATGATCAATGAGCAAAGGGCTAACATTACTATTGGAACAGGAGAGGGGAAAAGGTGTGTGTGTGTGTGTGTGTGGGGGGGGGGGGGGTCACATACATATACCTACACACACACACACACACACACACACACACACACACACACACACACACACATGCATAGGAAAGAGGGAGGTGGGAAAAGTAACTCATGTAGAAGAGATAGCATATAACTGAAGGAAAGCCAGATGAAGAAAAGGGAGGGAATAAGTATCTGGGCAGAGAAAAAGATTGACGTAGCAATGGAGAGAGAGAGAGAGAGAGAGAGAGAGAGAGAGAGAGAGAGAGAGAGAGAGAAGAGAGAGAGAGAGAGAGAGAGAGAGAGAGAGAGAGAGAGAGAGAGAGAGAGAGAGAAGGGAGAGAGGAAAGGAAGATAGCTGTAACTTATGTATGAAGTAAATAAGTGGGAGGTGTCTATGCATGTTGATGGAGGATATAATGTAGCGAGCTGGTGTGGCGGGAGATAGGATAGGTACATGCTACTTTTGGATGTTGATGCTGTGAGGGTGGAGAGAAGAAAGGGGGAAGGGTTAAGAGAATAAACGAAATGAATTAATTAATTTGAAACAAAACAACCCCCCCACCCCACCCCCCACCCCCACCCCACCCCCAAAAAAGGGGGGGGGGGGATCACATACCTACACCTACCCAGGAAAGGGAAAAGGAAAGGGAAACTGATATAGAGGCGGGGGGGGGGGGGGGGGGTAGTATACGGAACTGAAAGATAGGTCTGAGTAAAGAATAGACTGATGTAGAAAAAATGGAGGGAGAGTATAGGAGAGGGGAAAGGGAGATAGCTGTAGCTTATAGATGAGGTAAATAGTGGGAGGTATGGTAGTGTGTGCGTGCGTGTGTGCGTGCGTGCGTGCGTGCGTGCGTGCGTGTGTGTGTATGTTGATGGAGGACATTGCGGCTGGTGTTACCATGGTGGATGGGTACATTACTATTTCTGGATGTTGATGCCACGTGTATGGATGCAGAGTTCCAAGTCTGGCAAAAAGATCAGATTCCTGCATAAGGCGCTCCAAGTTGCCGCTCTGTGATTGCCAAAGTGCCAGGACTTCGACAGGTTGATGTTGAGCTACTGGGCGTGGTTGAAGTGTGCAGCGACGGGTTCGGGCCGATGATGGCGGATGTCGGCCAGGTGTCAGAGATGCGCGTCTCGAGTGTGCGGGACGTCTCACCTGCATAGATCTCACCACACAGCAGGCAATGGATAGCCACAACCACTATCATCACATTAGCACCGACAGTGGCAGTAAAACCTCTCTTTATTTCCTTAATACTTTCATCATCATCATCATTATTGCTATCATTGTTATGACCATCACTGGTAACTCCCTTTTTCTTTTTTCTTCCCAATGGCCTCGGTTTCATTCAACGACCATGTGACGTCTAAAACCAGAAGATGAATGATTGTTCCTTCTTCGTTTTCATTGTCCCGTGTGTTGTTTGTCTTGTCTATAGAAGACCTATGAGGTCGAAACGCGTCGCGTTTTGTCTTGTTGTTTGTTTGTTCTTTTTTTTTTTCTGGCGGACTCACTAAGATTTGTTCTTAAAATCTGTCAATTGTTAATTGTTGTGGTGGAATGTAGAGAGGTTATAACCATTATAGTCGTTATATCTATCATCATCATCATCATCATCATATCATCATCACCATCTTGTTCTTGTTGTTGATCCTGTGGCTCCGATTTGTACATGACCTGGCGAACACAGCGTGACATCAGACTACAAAGCAGGCTGTGTGTCCTTGTGCCCATCACATGACATCACACTACAAAGCAGGCTGTGTGTCCTTGTGCACATCACATGAGATCACACTACAAAGCAGGCTGTGTGTCCTTGTGCACATTCACATGAGATCACACTACAAGCAGGCTGTTGTCCTTGTGCACATCACACGACATCACACTACAAAGCAGGCTGTGTGTCCTTGTGCACATCACACGACATCACACTACAAAGCAGGCTGTGTGTCCTTGTGCACATCACACGACATCACACTACACAGCAGGCTGTGTGTCCTTGTGCACATCACACAGACATCACACTACACAGCAGGCTGTGTGTCCTTGTGCACATCACACGACATCACACTACACAGCAGGCTGTGTGTCCTTGTGCACATCACACGACATCACACTACACAGCAGGCTGTGTGTCCTTGTGCACATCACACGACATCACACTACACAGCAGGCTGTGTGTCCTTGTGCACATCACACGACATCACACACACAGCAGGCTGTGTGTCCTTGTGCACATCACATGAGATCAGACAAGCCAGGGTCATTCTCCTTGTGAGCACGACATGACATCAGACAAGCCAGGGTCATTCTCCTTGTGAGCACGACATGAGATCAGAATCAAGACACTGCTGTTTCTCCTCCCTGCAAAGGAGACGACTGCAGGCGGCAGTCTGAACAAATCAAAGGGAGACGACTGCAGGCGGCAGTCTGAACAAATCAAAGGGAGACGACTGCAGGCGGCAGTCTGAACAAATCAAGGGAGACGACTGCAGGCGGCAGTCTGAACAAATCAAAGGGAGACGACTGCAGGCGGCAGTCTGAACAAATCAAAGGGCGACGACTGCAGGCGGCAGTCTGAACAAATCAAAGGGAGACGACTGCAGGCGGCAGTCTGAACAAATCAAAGGAAAACGACTGCAGGCGGCAGTCTGAACAAATCAAAGGGAGACGACTGCAGGCGGCAGTCTGAACAAATCTTGCATAAATTTAGCAAACCGCCAGGAATCACGTGGACAAACCAGTCACAAGACAAAACGCGACGCGTTTCGACCTCTTAGGTCTCCTTCAGGCAAGATACCACAAACAAAACAAGAAGAAGAAGAAGACCTTAAGAGGTCGAAATGCGTCGTGCTTCGTCTCGTGGTTCGTTTGTCCACGTGTTTCCTGGCGCTTCGCTAACATTTGTTTCCGATTTCTCTCCTAATCGACGCAACCTGAAATTGGATATCGAGACCTGTTCCTTCTTCTTGTGAACACTACACACACACACACACACACACACACACACACCACACACAACACATACATACATACATACTATATATATATATATATATATATATAATATATATATATATATATATATATAATATATATATATATATATATATAGTGACGGGTCTCCGACGCTCCCCCTCGTTATTAAATATGATTTTCATATTCAGGGATGCAGGGGGTTATAGACAGAAGTATTTACGCTTTCACAACCAAAATGCGCTCTCGCATAGGCACACGCACTCTGTCACTCACATCGGGCCCGCACAAAGGTGACGGGAAAACCAATAACATTTCATAGAAAATAATCAACTTTTATTCAACTTGACTCAGAGCCCCCACCCGTCACTACACAAACACAACTATCTGTATCATACAACAATGTAAACAGCATACAGACAATTTCATAAATCGCATCCCCTGTTCTTCAGTTGTTCTTACTTAGCCAGGAAAGACAATATCCACTATTCTGTTTGCACACTTATAACCTTAAGAGCAAATAAACGTCCATAACTTGCCAGCATTCCTTGGTTGACCGTCAGTTTCTTTCATCCCACTGTGCGACTACGAGCTGAAGCTGCCACAACCGTTGTGTCCTCCCGATTGGCCAAATCCCAGTTGGGGGACACTGGCAACGTAGCTTGAGTCGCACCCTCGCACTGATCTCCCGACTCCACCCACACTTCGCCCTCCCCACAGAAAGGGCTCCTGTCAGCCTCTCCCACAGGTCTTCTCTGCTGCAAACACCCCCACCGTTGTCTGGCAGCTCCCCGTCTAGGCTCCACAGGTTGACCGTCTGCTGTGACCGTCCCCCACGGGGGAAAATTTTTTTCCC
>CM031628.1:740558-763058 GCA_018398815.1 Conus ventricosus
GGGGCCTTTTTTTGCTTTTGGGGCGAAAAACCTTTTACCCCCAAAAAACACCAAAGAAGTACAATAGGGTTTTTATTCGTTTATTCCCGCCCTGTTAGGCCCTTAGAAGGCTAAGAAAAAGTTGTCCATGCGTTTTTTGCTCTTGCTGGGGGACCGGGTAAAACATTTGGGGCCCTGAAAAGAAAGTTTTAAAAGGAGGTCAGTCATAGTTAACTTTCTGTGCGTCCCCCGAAAATAAAGGTCGCCAGGCAGATTATGACCCAAAAATTTTTGTTAAACCCCTGCTGATTTTAATTTTGAATTCGTTACAGATCCTTTAAAAACCCTTTCATTTCTATTATGTTGTGAGTGGTTAAATTTTTTGTCTTTGGGTAATGGTGCTCGCGTTCAGTCAAAAGGGTCTAAAGGGTGAAATAGAAAGAAATCTGACCTGACCCCCCAAAGATCTGGTGATTTAAATGATAGCTTGCCACCCCCCCCAGTTGATGCGCAAAAAACAGAAAATTTAAAAGGGTTTCTGTAAAAATGCTCATGACTAAACCCGCTTTTGGATGTGCTCGTTTTAAATGGGGGGGTTAAGATATTGTTATGGAGTACTCCCCTTTTATGAAAAGAGGAGTCGGGTACAGAAATGTCGAGTACAGTTGCTATATTTTAAAAGATTGTAGTGCGGCCCAACAAAATATTTTGCTAGTATATTTGAAAGCACTCATTTTAATTTGTTCAAAAAATGTTTGTAAAAATAACAACTCAAAGCCGCCCTTCGTTTTTAAACATGCTTTTGATAACAATTGCGGGGCCAAAATGGTCGCGCCCATAAAAATATTCACAAAGTCGTATGGTTTAAAAATAAGCAAAGCCAAGGAGAATAAAAAGGTTTCTAAAAGTTGACAAAACAGGGCCAAAAGTTACCATTAACTACCGATGGTTATTGGGGTTTTGCTCCCTAAAAAAGCAATGGTAACTTTACATTACTTAAAACTAACAATGCAAATCAAAAAAAAATGTTAACATTCAAGCCTGAAGAAGGGAGGTTTCCCCTTTTGATAAAGAGCTAGCTAAAATGTTTGGCTTTACGGCTAACAATTTAAAAAAGTTACACCCAAACCAAAAATACTTTTGAGGGGGGAAAATCCCTCGATCTTGCATTACATTCATTTCTCTATGTTCATTTGGGTGGTAAGCACTGAGAAACTAAGAGGAAGGCCCTCAATGTTTTAAAAGCTCTTAAACAGGGAAAGTGCATATTGCGATTATGAAATTATACAATTCCCTAATTACAGTTTAAAAAGGGTTTGTTTTTTGGGGGGGTCGGATCATTTTAAAAAAAGATCAAAAACAAAACGGGGAAAGTCGTAAAAAAAGCGATAACCCGCACATTGTTTTGGAAATAAAATAATGCTTACAAAAAAAAATGTCGCGTGGGCCAAAGAACCAGAGTTAAATTAAACGCCTTAAGGTGTATAATTTAGAATTAAAAGCCTTTTCAGCCCCTTGCGGACTTGAACGAATGGTGGGTAGGCGCTTTGATGGTTTTGAAATAAAAATAAAGATGGTGATTATAAACGCAAAGAGGTTGGCGACCACAAAAAATTTTCCCAAACAGACGCTGCGCAATCTAGAAGCAAATAATGTTGGTCAGTATGAATATAAAATAGTTCGAAACCTGACCTCAAATGGCACTTAGAACCATATTTAGAATGGGACATAAAATTTGAATTCATAAGCCCATTTACATATTTTAGCCGTCAAAAAAGTTTCAGAAAAGCATTCAACTCTGGCCCTTTACATGTAAGTCTTATGCCAGATGACAATAGTCGGAAAGAGATTGAAATAAAGCCGTATGGGAAAAAACAGTACATCCTCCACAGAGAGAAGCGGTTTTAAAAGATGCTTCTACAAAATTACAGTTCATTCCGCAAATGAAATTAGGAGACACGTTCACAATTATATTTGAAATTTCTGTCTTAAAAGATAAGGAGAGGATGGGGTTGTGGGCGTTAGTGACGTCCTTTTTAAAGGAATTCTAATTAGCGGGAAAAACTTAGACGTTGACAGTCTTAAAGTTACTGTCGTCATTTTCACAATGGTGAGGATATTAAGGTTATAACAACAAGCAACAAAATCAATATTAGTCAAAATAGAAACAATCTTACAGCACTAAATTGGATTAATCTTACACATTTAGACCTTATAGGATTTTATTATACTGAACAAGTTTTGACAGAGGACATGATAAAAACAATAACTGATTAGATTAAATTCTAGTATAAAACTATGGAGCAGTTAAACTTTATGACAAAAACCCCTCATTGTTCATTAATTTGTGGACAGACTGGTTGTGGAAAAAAATATTTGTCCTCGACCTGTTACAAACAGTTTATCGTTATAATTTAATCATATTGTGGTTTTCTGTCCAACACTTAAATGGAACAAAGCATATCATGATAGAAGGTTTATATGGACAGATGATGACATATATTTAGTTGATCCCAGCAATAAAACTGAGTGAGTGTTTAGAACAGTTTTATAGACTGTTTGAAGGAACGCAGACATATTTATTATAGATGACTGTTCGGCAGAAAGAGACATAGTTAAAAAGAGAAACACTTTGTCAAAACTAGCTTTCAGCGGAAGACATGCTCGGATAAGTGTGTGGATTTTATGTCAGAAATATAACTCAGTTTTAAAAGACTTTAGAGAACAGTTAAAGACTGTAGTGTTATTTCACATGAAAGACAGAGACTCATTTGAAGAATGTTTGCGCGAAAATGATGTTATTGAAAATGGCCAGGAAAAACATAGGATTAAACAAAAACTGAAATCTGAAAAGTTTAGTAAATTAGTATTGAAAACGGATAACCCTGCACAGTATGTTTGTTTGTAGGGTCGTTATTTTTTGGTTACTTGTCAGAGAACAGGAATAGGCGGCTTTTAGGGCACTTTCGCCCAAAAACGTGGTGGAGTAGCAAGTGAGTCTGAAGCGGCATATTACTGTTCTCTGAAGGATAATGGCTGTTTTTCCCCTCAGGTTTACAGGGGTCTTTTCCTCTTTCCCTAAAGGAAAACCAGGTGTTGGGGATATCTCTAAGCATCCAGACCGGTTTCGCTGTTCACTCGGGGAAAATCAGTCATCACCCAAAGAAGGAAGAGGGGAGACGGCGTTGGTCCCCAGGATGACAACAATTATTTCCCCCTTACTTTGTCCACCACGTTTTGCCTGTGACGGTCAACAGCGCATGGAGCAGTGTCCCCTTGTTAATGACCTTTACCTCGCCATAATGCCTGCCCCCCCCCCTTTTTTTTTTTTTTTGGGGGGGGGGGGTTGTTTTTCTTGTTTTTGTTTTTGTCGGGTAACAAGTTATTGTCCCGAGGAGAATAGGGACAGCGATTATTACTTCAGGAATAAAATTTATTAATTATTCTCCGGATGACAGGGAAAACAGTTGTCGATCCAAAGAAAAAAAAAAACAAGTAGGATAACTCTTGCTCCAGCGATGACCTAATCACAGGCCCATAACTCCGAAGGAACGCTGCTTACTACGACACCAAACTCGCCTAGCAAGAGATGACGACGTAGAGCACACACAAACCACAGAAGGACAGCTTGCCCCGATATACACCTTGTACGTCATGCGTCGGGGCGAGCTTGGAACATCCTTTTTTTGGGGGGGGAGGGGGGAGGGGGGGACGTCTCCTTGTTTGTTCTGTGTGCTGTGTGTTGCCCTTTCTGCTGGGCGATTTGGTGTCGTGGGCGCAGCAATCGTTTGGACTTACGGGCCTGTCAGTATTTCCCTTGCGAGGGGGGGGGGGGGGGGGGGGGGGAACAAGAGTTATCCCACTTGCTTGTTATTCCACTAGTCCCTGCCTCGTTTTAGATTTTCTAAGGAAAACAGTTATGCTCCCAAGGAAAGTATAGTTGTGATCGTCAGGATAATACGTGTTGTTGTTGGTGTTTTTTTTTCGCTTTTTCGCTATTTTCCTCAAATTTTCAAAGTGTTGTTGTTGTTTTAACGAGTAACAGAGCTGATATCGTCTGTAGATGCTAAAATGTTTCCACGGAGGCGAGCCAAGTATGAAAGAGGCTCGCGATGTGTGTGTGTGTGTGTGTGTGTGTGTGTGTGTGTGTGTGTGTGTGTGTGTGTGTGTGTGTGTGTGCGTGCGTGCGTGCGTGCGTGCGTGTGTGCGTGCGCGAATGTGTGTGTGTGTGTGTGTGTGTGAAAGAAAGGGCTCTTTAAGAACTTGCACTTACTATCCTGTACCAGTTGTGAGCCGTTAGTTAAGATACTCTTGTATAAAGCGTGCGTTTTCAGATCCATAGTTCGTCAAGCGCATAGAGCGACAATTTGACTGGGGGGGGGGGGGGGGGGATACATTCCACAATGAAACGGTTTCACTCGTGTGTTTCTGTGGGTTTGCTTGACGAGGACAGGAGGAGGTAAGGGGGGTGGGGTGGGGTGGGGGGGGGGGGGGGGGTGGCAGGAGCGAGGGAAAAGGGGGAGACAATCTTAAGAGATCAAGTAACCACTGATTGATGCACGTTTCAAAATGCAGTGACTGAGGGCGGAAAATGAAGCAAATGTTTTAGAAAGAGAGAGAAGTGTAGTTACCGCCAAGGCCATAGACACGCAAAGCACAGGACAAGTGGACATAGACACGCAAAGCACAGGACAAGTGGACATAGACACGCAAAGCACAGGACAAGTGGACATGGACACGCACAGCACAGGACAAGTGGACATGGACACGCACAGCACAGGACAAGTGGACATGGACACGCACAGCACAGGACAAGTGGACATGGACACGCCAAGCACAGGACAAGTGGACATAGACACACAAAGCACAGGACAAGTGGACATAGACACACAAAGCACAGGACAAGTGGACATAGACACGCAAAGCACAGGACAAGTGGACATAGACACACAAAGCACAGGACAAGTGGACATAGACAGACAAAGCACAGGACAAGTGGACATAGACAAAGCACAGGACAAATGGACATAGACAGACAAAGCACAGGACAAGTAGACATGGACAAAACACAGGACAAGTGGACAGACACACAAAGCACAGGACACGTGGACATAGACACACAAAGCACAGGACAAGTGGACATAGACACACGAAGCACAGGACAAGTGGACATAGACACACAAAGCACAGGACAAGTGGACATGGACACACAAAGCACAGGACAAGTGGACATAGACACACAAAGCACAGGACAAATGGACATAGACAAACAAAGCACAGGACAAGTGGACATAGACACACAAAGCACAGGACAAGTGGACATAGACACACAAAGCACAGGACAAGTGGACATAGACACACAAAGCACAGGACAAGTGGACATAGACACACAAAGCACAGGACAAGTGGACATGGACACACAAAGCACAGGACAAATGGACATAGACAAAGCACAGGACAAATGGACATAGACAAAGCACAGGACAAATGGACATAGACAAAGCACAGGACAAGTGGACATAGACACACAAAGCACAGGACAAGTGGACATACACACACAAAGCACAGGACAAGTGGACATAGACACACAAAGCACAGGACAAGTGGACATAGACACACAAAGCACAGGACAAGTGGACATAGACAGCCAAAGCACAGGACAAGTGGACATAGACACACAAAGCACAGGACAAGTTGCAGCATGGAGTCGTTTGGTGGGTGACCTCCCTTTGCGGATCCCCTTTGGATGGATCTCCTAACCGGCCCGAAAAGGTTCGATGTCACATTGACGATCCTTTCTTTTTTCTCTTTTTTCTTTTTTTTTTTCTTTGCTGTCCCAAACCTCTGCGCCACCTCAGAGGCAAGTGCACCCACGCCGCTCATTCCCACACCCCGTCCACAGCCACAGCCCGGTCGGCCCCGCCGCAGCCCCGGCACCGGCAATCCACTGGGGGGCAGTCAATGTCAAGTCGTCGAGAGGCAACCCACCGGAGGAGACGCTGCACTGCTGCCGAGTCACTTCGGTGGTGTTCAGTGGCGCCTGTTCTGATCTAGCATACGCAGGACGCCACCTACTAAGCCACCTACTGACGACAATAATTGCTTAGTCGCGGAGCCGGCGTGAGTGAGCTCCCTCTCCGGGGGGTTGACGACCCTTTTCTTCCCTACCTGCGCGAGGCTTCTCTTTCTTTGCAGGACTCTTTTCCTGCTTCTTCTCTGTCCTGCGCGCTGCTGGCTCTTTTTTTTGGGGGGGGGGGGGGGGGGGGGGGGGGATGGGGGGTGGAAGGCAGTTGGAGATAGTGACGTTCTGTCTAGGGTGCTGAGAATAACTCCCCCCCCCCCCTTCCCTCCAGAATGACGAGTGCATTTTGTGGTTGGAGACTGCGAGCGGGGCAGCGAAATCAGGACGGAACCCCCCCCCCCCCCCCCCCCCCCCCCCCCCCGACCCACCCCCCTCCGCGTCGGTGGTTTCCGTGAGGCTGTCATAGAAACAAGACAGGGAGTCGGTGGTTTCTGTGAGACTGTGACAGAAACAAGACAGGCAGTCGGTGGTTTCCGTGAGGCTGTCATAGAAACAAGACAGGGAGTCGGTGGTTTCCGTGAGACTGTGACAGAAACAAGACAGGGAGTCGGTGGTTTCCGTGAAGCTGTGACAGAAACAAGACAGGCAGTCGGTGGTTTCCGTGAGGCTGTCATAGAAACAAGACAGGCAGTCAGTGGTTTCCGTGAGGCCGTCACAGAAAGGTTTCACCTTTACCGGATGACGTTTTTGACCACACAGACCCGATCGTGCGGGTCGCCCAAGACCCTCACATTTTGTAGAGGCTTTTCCCTGTTGCTTATCCCTGTTCAGATCACGTGGGTCTTGTAAGACCCATACCTGATAAAGAGCGGTTCAGCAGCTTATTCCTCACGCGATGGCGCGGGTCATGTGCGACCCATTAAAATGTATGCGTCCTGGGGGGAACGTGACTAATAATAACGCTGATAATTGGTTGTGCCCCATACATGAAATTTCTGTGACCAGCGCGGCTGTTAAGATCGTTGACAAACTCCTAAGATTTTGTGAGCATAGCTCTATCCGTTCATAAGATATGATGTTTTCATTGAGTCACTGCGTCATGGAAGACCCAGGAAGCAGGTTAAAGGTTCATACTTGTCGGCAGCCTTTTCACCTCACCCACAGTAATATGGTGTTAGGTGATTCTGTTGTTGTTGTCGTTTTGTTTCTGTCTTACACAGTTTTGTGACGGAGAAACTGAATGGCCGTATTTAAGAGCCTTTGTATATTATATATATAATATATTCCCCCCATTTTCTTCTTTTTTTTTCTTTTTTTTTTTTATAAATTCAAATCTTTGTCAAGTCATTGCTGTAATGACTGAAGAATTGTTAACTTGCACTTGTTTTCTCCCACTGTTTAATTGTTCAGCAGTATAATGTTTGGTCAATTGGTGGGAGATTGCATCTCTTAGGAGATCCAAGTAAAGGTTGTTCTGTACATTTCTTAGCCACTCACAATGCTTGGGTTATTGAACAGCAGAGCTGACCACTCAGACTGTTCCATATCTTTTGATTTCCCTTGCATCCTTGAATGGATCCTCAAGCATAGGCTCAAAGATTGTCCCCTACATTTTATACTGTTTGCATAATGCTTTTAGTTTTTCAGCAACTTTTTTCCTCTTCACGCTTTCCTTTTGTTCCATTTACTACCCTTCGCTGGCTGCTTTGGGGGTGCTGTTGGATTCTTTTTTGAACCCTTGGTGATGAGAACACCACAGAATTATGGACTTTGGTGTGTCTCTATTTGACACCAAGAGCACAGACACAATCAGCCGTGTCTCCCTGATGAGTCCGATCCAGCGGACGAAGGGTCTGGGAGCAGGCAATACAGGTAGATCTGTCTTTGAAGAAGAGTACGATGGTTCCCTCGGGCAGCTAGTGAGGGGTTTGTCAGATTTTATAATATATTCCCCCCATTTTCTTCTTCTTTTTTTTTTTTAAATTCCAATCTTGTCAAGTCATTGCTGTAATGACTGAAGAATTGTTAACTTGCACTTGTTTTGTCCCACTGTTTAATTGTTCAGCAGTATATATATATATATATATATAGAGAGAGAGAGAGAGAGAGAGAGAGAGAGAGAGGTGTGGATATAGATGTACACACACACACATATATATATATATATATAGGTAGAGATAGATAGATATATAGATATAGGTAGATAGTGTCTTTATATATATATATATAAAAACAAAGCTTGCTCTTATGTCTTACATTGAAGAAATAGGGGAGATAAGCATTCACATCTGCAGTGGTAGATAATTCTGCCTAACATTGTATTATATATATATATATATATATTGTGTGTGATTATATTCTATCTATATAAAACGAATGAACTGTTATTCTTTTACATTTTGTCCATTGTTCTATGCAAAATTGTAACGGTACCTTTGCAGAATCTGGCAATGTGGACAGAAAGGTCGGGTGGTAGAATCTTTTTGGCAATTTTAATTTTGATGAAGTAAATCGTTTGAGGGCCGCGTCCGATCCAGAAGCTGTGAACTTTGGATTCCTTTTGTTTTGTTTGTTGGTTGGTTGTTTTTCTTTTCAGCCTAAATCCTCGACAAATGTTTTAGATCTGCTGAATGGTTAGTATGTTTTGCAATATTGCCGATCATTACAACACTGAAGCGAAATTTCCAGCAGATGTGGTGGCTTCCTGTCCGTGTCAGAACGGGTCATCTGTAACGAATGAGAGAGGTTGTCACGACCGGCCCTGGCGCAGTGCCCGTGTGTTCTGGAGGTTAAAGCGATCTGTTATACAGTGTGAGCCTGAAGTCGTCTCCTCCTGTTTTGTACATATAATGTATTCTGGACAGAGGAGTTTGGGTGCCTACAAAGAACGTTTCGACAAAATCCGTTGGAAAAACTCGGCGAGAACGTGTAGAACCACCCACCAGTTGTAAACAGTCGTAGGTTATAGACAAGCGAGAGACATTGTGTGAGTCAAAACATGGATTAATAAGGCGATGCGTATTACTGCGGATTTTTCGCTTTAAAATGACAATTTATTCCATATGAGAATTCAGGAGATTAAAAAAATGATCTCCATGAAATTTGCCATTTTTTTTTGTAAAGGTATAAACAAAAACAAAAAACAAAAAAAAAATTCAGCAACTTTTTTCCTGCCCACACTTTTGGTTTATTTACTACCCTTCGCTGGCTGCTTTGGGGGTGCTGTTGGATTTTTTTTTAACCCTTGGTGGTGAGAACACCACAGAATTATGGACTGTGGTGTGTCTCTATTTGACGCCAAGGGCACAGACACAACCAGCCGTGTCTCCCTGATGAGTTCCGATCCAGCGGACGAAAGGCCTAGGAGCAGGTAATACAAATAGATCTGCCTTCCAGAGGGATTACGATGGTTCCCTCATGCAGCCCGTGAAGAGTTTTCATATTTATAATATACTTTCTTAATCTTATATTCCCACTTTCTGCATCTTCAACCCCCCCCCCCTCCCCCACCCGGCCTTAAATTCAAATCTTTGCCAAGTCATTTCTGTGATGACGGAGGGGTTGTGGGCCTGCGCTTGTTTTCCCCCACTATTAGATTGTTCGTCTCTGTATTTGTCTAACTTCATTCAAGTTTTAAAAGGCTGTGCCAGTCTTGAATAAAAGTTACTCTATGTTAGGTTTCCTTACGGGAGCAAGAGTTACCGTACTTGTTTATCGTTTACTGTTCCCTGCCTCATTTTATTTTCAACTTAAAAAAAAATAAAAATAAAAAATAACCGGATAGGAAAGATAATTGTTCATCACAATAAATGTATGGATATGTTGACATATTTCAAAAGTAGCGTGTAATGTTAGTCGGCATTGTACCATGATATACTTAATGACGATGATATACGGTGCAAAATGCTGCTTCAGGTGGACTAAAAAGCCGAAAGTGGCGAATTAATGGTATTGGTGCTGTTTATATCTCTGCGGGACATCTGATGTAAAACTGAAATTATTACAGCTGAGAATACTTCACAGATATCGGGGGCGGGGGGGGGGGGGGGGGTACAGTATTTTACTTTTAAAAAGTTGGATGTGTGTAACAGTGATTCATGTAGATTTGGCAGTATATCAAAAGGCCGTATCATGATGTGTTCGGCTGTGGTGGTGTTCAGTGCTTTCTTGTGTGTGTGTGTGTGTGTGTGTGTGTATGTGTGTGTGTGTGTGTGTGTGTGTGTGTGTGTGTGTGTGTGTGTGTGTGAGGTTTTCTTTTTTTTTCTTTCTTTTAATCTTTAATGGATAATGAGATGAATGCGACATGTCCGAACTTGTGACATCACAGAACCATACTTAATTTCCAGAAAGACATGTACCGCATTGACCACATTTTTGTTATCTGGAAGAAAAAAACAAAACCAAACCCCACTTGACCACTGTAGATCAAACGGGAATGTGCCTAGTCTACAAGTTCTTATCAGCAAAGGACACACACGACGTTGAAGAGCACGTAGCGTGCGGATCTTGAATTCAGCAGGGGTGTGTGGCCACATGGACTGCCGCCAAGACGTTGCCGTGTGTCCATACAAGCAGACATACGGACTCCGCTTCAGTTTGGCAGAGAGTTATTCACATATTTTGAGTAACGCAGTTCCGTTGCTTCCACGCGGATTACCGGCCTGAAATATGATTCCGTCAGTTCCGATACGTGTGTTCCGTCCCACTTTGATTTGGCTTCCAGCCTACATGACTGACGACTTGAAAAACAAAAACAAAAACAAAACAAAAAACAAAAAAAACGTAAGAAAACAAAACAACAAAACAAATAAACAAAAACAAAGAAAAACAAAACAAAAACAAATTAACAAACAACAACAATAACAACGAAAACCAACCTCTCTCAGACTTTTCTTTTTCTGCCAGTTCGTTGACTTCTTCTTGGTGCGTTTTTCTGTTTGTGTGTGTGTGTGTGTCTGTCTGAATGTCTGTCCGTCGGTCTGTGACTACATACATGTGCCACTATGATAGTGATTGGTCTTACGCGTGTTGTTGTTTGTTTGTGTTTTGTTTGTTTATTGGTTTGTTGGTTTTTATTAATTTTATTTATCTCATCTTCAGTATGAACAAGACAAAGATTTCAAAAGGCGCGAGTTCGGAAAATTCTCTCTTTTCTCATTCTGTGCCACCATTGTTTTGCTTTGTTTTTCTCTCTTTCTCCTCGCACCACAGATACGTAACCTTCTCTGATTGGTCCTTTGGTTCGTGCGTCCTTCACACAGTCCCAATGTCTTAGCATTACCCCCCACCTCAACACACAACTACCCAACACATAACTGCTATAATCACCATCATCACCCATTAAAGTCGTTCATTTATTTATTCTTTGTTTTTTTCCTTATTATAATTCTCTTTTTTTTATTATTCATTTACATTTTTGTTTCTTTTTTTTTTATTTCATTGAATTTTTTTCTTTTTTTTTTTTTTTTTGCCACACTCAGCACTATTACCAATCCACCATAATCACTACCATCACTAATATATCATACTCTTCTACAAAACAAGCTACAACCCCCCACTGTTTCACACACCCACCCTCCCTTCTCCCCCCCCCCCCCCCCCCCCCCCCCACCCCTCACTCTTTTCTCTCCCATGATCCCCTCCTGGGTGGCCTCGTTTTCGCCAGCGGTCATTTTTGGTAGTGCGGCAAATATGAGAAGAGAAGTGGTTTCTCGTTCTTCGTTTTCACAGTCCTAAATGTTATTTGTTTTTGCCCGAAGAAGACCCAAGAGGTCGAAATGCATTGTGTCTTGACGTGTACTTTATTTGTCTATGTCCTTGGCGGTAACTAACCCCCTCTCTTTCTAAATTTTGCTTCATTTTCCGCCCTCAGTCACTCCGTTTTGAAAACAGGAAAATCGGTTATTATCGCTGTAATTATGCCCAAGAAACCCACAACTGTTTTCCCAAGGAATAACAACATTCGAATGTTTTCCACAAGCTTCGCGAGTGGTTTTTAAAACTCGTTTTCCATGACGTAATAGATTTTTAAAACGAATTGTTATTAGTAAATCCGCCAAACAACAGAGACAAACAAATTACAGGACAAAACGCGACGTGTTTCGACCTCTTGGGTCTTGTTCAGGCAAGATAAACAATATGACCCATTTTCATGTTTTCCCTTGGAGTCCCGAATGTTGTCCTTATTTCTCTTAGGACGATAACAGTGTTCCCCGTTTCCCTGCGGTCACAAACACTTTCCCGGTTTCCCTTGGGATAAGAACAACTGTTCTCCCCGTTTTCTGGAGGAAAGCAGTTGTTTGTCCGGGGGAAACCGTTGACACCAGGGAAATCGGTTTATTTGTCAAGAAAAATTACAGTGAATCCGCCAACAATAAAAAAAAAAGGGGGTACAAACCAGTTGCAAGATAAATCACGACGCGTTTCAACCTCTTTGGTCTTCTTCAGGCAAGAAAAAGAAGAAGAAGAAGAAGAAGAAGAAGAAGAAGAAAACATTCAGGACAATGAAAAAACGAAGAACGAGCAATCGCTCTTCTTCTCAAATTCGGCGCGAGATGGGCTTTGAATGAAAAAAGAGGAACAAAAAAAAAGGGGGGGGGGGGGGGGGGGGGGGAGAGAGTCAGGTATATTCCTGCCATGCGCATGCGCAGTGGTATCATTGGTATTACGGCATCGGAAGCTGGAAAAGGGAGAGAGAGAAAAACAGATCGGATTCCGAGGGATGATTGTAACAATGAACAGCGGGCGTCAGAGTAAGGGGGGACTACAGGCGGACATTGGAAGAACCTTCTTTTTTTTTCTTCTTTTTTTTTTAACGAAGAATTGTTGGTGGTGAGTCCGGCCAAGCAACAGGGACACACAGAGTACAAGACAGAATACGACGCGTTTCCACCTCTAGGCCTTCTCTTCAGGCCAAAGATAATCAACACTCAGAAAACGGTGAAAACGAAGAACGAACAAATCACTTATCTTCTCAGATTCGGCGCAAGATGGGGGGGGGGGGGGGGGGGGGGTTGAATAACAGCTGGTTTTTTTTTTTATGGCAGTTTTTCCTGAATGATAGTGATTGTTTTTCTCTGGAGAAAAAAAAAAAGGGAAAATAGGAGTGAGTTATAGGGGTGTTAGCAAGAACAGCTGTTTCCCAAGACGTCGCTTCCCCCCCCCCCCCCCCCCCCCCCCCCACCCCCCCGTGAAAGATGATAACTGTTCTTGTACAGAAAACAAGGGGGAAAACAATCGTGATCCATAAAGATAATAACTCTTCTTATACAGAAAACATATTAAAGGGGGAAAGCAGTCGTGATCCATAAAGATATAACTCCTCTTGTAACAGAAAACAAGGGGAAAAGCAATCGTGATCCATAAAGATAATAATTCTTCTTGTACAGAAAGCAACTGGGAAAACAATCGTGATCCATAAAGATAATAATAATTCTTCTTGTAACAGAAAACAAGGGGGAAAGCAATCGTGATCCATAAAGATAATAATTCTTCTTGTAACAGAAAACAAGGGGGAAAGCAATCGTGATCCATAAAGATAATAATTCTTCTTGTAACAGAAAACAAGGGGAAAGCAGTCGTGATCCATAAAGATAATAATTCTTCTTGTACAGAGAACAAGGGGAAAAGCAATCGTGAGCCATAAAGATAATAACTTCTTGTACAGAAAACAAGGGGAAAAACAATCGTGATCCATAAAGATAACTGTTCCTATCGAGAAAACAAGGGGGAGAAACAATCGTGATCCATAAAGATAACTGTTCATATCGAGAAAACAAGGGGGAAACAATCGTGATCCATATGACAAAACAAGGGGAAAGCAATCGTGATCCATAAAGATAATCAGTGTTCCTGTCGGGAATACAAGGGGAAAGCAATCCTGATCTTTAAAAGATAGTGACCATCGTAACCGGTTTCCCTGTTACCCGGTTTTTGCTCGAGGATGATACCTATTTTCTTCGGGGGGAAAACAGTGAAAACAGGTTTATATTATCAGCTTGTGGCGCAACTGTGCTTCCATAGCAATGCTTGGACAGTGATCTAGACATCAAGTATTAACTTTGGCCTTGTCTGTGGCTGGTTACGACGGCCTGGATACGATGGCCGTAGACTTCCCTGCTGCCAAAGTTATGTTTTCACAGGCGTCCGTCTGTTTGTTTGTCTGTTTGTCTGTCAGCAACATTATGCACAATACACTGAACCGATGTTCGCGAAACTTGGGAGAGAGATGCTGCATGGAGCAAGGACGGCCCTGGTCAAATTTCGGCACCAATCCGGATCTCCAGGATTCGTTCCGGAAGGTTATGACAAGCTTTTCACTGAACCTTGTTGACGGGGAAGTTACCGCCGACGACTTGATTATGAGCCGCACACGCAATGTGTGTGTGTGTGTGTGTGTGTGTGTGTGTGTGTGTGTGTGTGTGTGTTTGGGGGGGGGGGGGATGTTCAAACTTTGTAGTGGAAAAAAAGCTGATGTTTTGTTTTCCGTAATCAGTCCCCCATCTCCACCCCCTCCACCCCCACCCCACCCCCACCCACACACACACACACACACGCGCGCACACACACACACACACCACACACACACACACACACAAAGAAAAGAAAAAGAAAAGTACATGGCGAGTAACTCTTTTTCTCCGTATCCGCAATTACTTCCCCTGGTGGTCTGATGGGAAAAGATTATTTTGTTTTTATAGTGCTCTCCCGAGTTCTGTTCTAGTGCTTGCAGTTAATTTAAAGGTAAAAGATAGAGGAAGATTCCAGAATGCTAGAGTATGCTCTCATCATAGTGGGGGTGGGGGTGGGGGGGGGGTTGTACTCCCAGTTCTTATGGAACAGGGAGTACTTTACAATGGGAACGAAGAAATGCTGTCTGTCTGTCTGTCCATGGTCAAAATGTGGTCCACTTGCCCCAGACAAAACTTCTGGGCCGATCTTTCTGAAAATTTGTAGGTATGTTCATTACGGATCACGGATGATGCCCGATGTTTTATTTTCCCAGTTTTCCCAGAATAGCCGTTACTAGCGGCTATAAATGATAACTTTTTTTAAAAAATCAAGTCCGATAAGGGGAATAACCACCGCACTGTCGAGTTTTTTCTTCTTCCACTAACTGGAAATTGTCTCCCTTCTTTGTCACTGTTTATAAACTTATGTGCAACCAAATTTTGAAAGAGGAAGAGGCATGTCAGAACACGCGCACGCGGGCGCGCATCTCTCTCTCTCTCTCTCTCTCTCTCTTCTCTCTCTCTCTCTCTTTGTGTGTGAGTTGAGTTTGTGTTCATAGTTGCGATTACTGAAGAATATGTCATCCCCGAAGACGCTATGTGGCTGCCTTCGTGATGAGATTAAAAACGGTCGCAGACTCAAACGTCTCCTCAGTGGTGAACGTGGGAGTTTTAAGCGAGGGGCGAAGGAGAAGGAGAACATCTCTTCGTGTGTGATGTCATGTTGCATTCGCAAGGAGAATACACTTTTTTGTTGTTGTTGGGTGGGGTGGGGGTGGGGCGGGGTGGGGTGGGGGGTCTGAATTCATATTGTGTTCACAACACGAGTAGCCATGTCTTGGAACGTTTCTCCTGTTGTGTTCACAAGGAAACCAGGCATGTCCTCCTGTCGGATTTCAGAGTGTGTTCACGAGAAGAACAAACATGTCTTTTCTGATTCTCTCTCTCTCTCTCTGTCTCTCTCTCTCTCTCTCTGTATATTATATATATATATATATATATATATATATATATATATATATATATATAGTATGTATGTATGTATGTGTGTGTGTGTGTGTGTGTGTGTGTGTGTGTGTGTGTGTGTAGTGTTCACAAGAAGAAGGAAACAGGTCTCGATATCCAATTTCAGGTTGCGTCGATTAGGAGAGAAATCTGAAACAAATGTTAGCGAACCACCAGGAAACACGTGGACAAACGAACCACGAGACGAAACACGACGCATTTCGACCTCTTAAGGTCTTCTTCTTCTTCTTGTTTTGTTTGTGGTATCTTGCCTGAAGGAGACCTAAGAGGTCGAAACGCGTCGCGTTTTGTCTTGTGACTGGTTTGTCCACGTGATTCTGGCGGTTTGCTAACATTTATGCAAGATTTGTTCAGACTGCCGCCTGCAGTCGTCTCCCTTTGATTTGTTCAGACTGCCGCCTGCAGTCGTCTCCCTTTGATTTGTTCAGACTGCCGCCTGCAGTCGTCTCCCTTTGATTTGTTCAGACTCCCGCCTCCCAGTCGTCTCCCTTTGATTTGTTCAGACTCCCGCCTGCAGTCGTCTCCCTTTGATTTGTTCAGACTGCCGCCCGCAGTCGTCTCCCTTTGATTTTTTTCAGACTGCCGCCTGCAGTCGTCTCCCTTTGATTTGTTCAGACTGCCGCCTGCAGTCGTCTCCCTTTGATTTGTTCAGACTGCCGCCTGCAGTCGTCTCCCTTTGATTTGTTCAGACTGCCGCCTGCAGTCGTCCCCCTTTGATTTGTTCAGCTGCCGCCTGCAGCCCGTCTCCCTTTGATTTGTTCAGACTGCCGCCTGCAGTCGTCTCCCTTTGATTTGTTCAGACTGCCGCCTGCAGTCGTCTCCCTTTGATTTGTTCAGACTCCCGCCTGCAGTCGTCTCCCTTTGATTTGTTCAGACTGCCGCCTGCAGTCGTCCCCCTTTTTGCGGGAGGAGAAACAGCGGTGTCTTGATTTCTGATCTCATGTCGTGCTCAAAAGGGAGAATGACCCTGGCTTGTCTGATGTCATGTCGTGCTCACAAGGAGAATGACCCTGGCTTGTCTGATCTCATGTGATGTGCACAAGGACACACAGCCTTGCTGTGTAGTGTGATTCGTGTGATGTGCACAAGGACACACAGCCTGCTGTGTAGTGTGATGTGTGGTGATGTGCACAAGGACACACAGCCTGCTGTGTAGTGTGATGTCGTGTGATGTGCACAAGGACACACAGCCTGCTGTGTAGTGTGATGTCGTGTGATGTGCACAAGGACACACAGCCTGCTGTGTAGTGTGATGTCGTTGGGGAATGTCCCACAAGGACACACAGCCTGCTGGTAGTGTGATGTCGTGGGGATGTGCACAAGGACACACAGCCTGCTTTGTAGTGTGATCTCATGTGATGTGCACAAGGACACACAGCCTGCTTTGTAGTGTGATCTCATGTGATGTGCACAAGGACACACAGCCTGCTTTGTAGTGTGATGTCATGTGATGGGCACCAAGGACACACAGCCTGCTTTGTAGTTGATGTCACCTGTGTTCGCCAGGTCATGTCCCAATCGGAGCCACAGGATCAACAACAGAACAAGAATGGTGGGGGATGATGATGATGATGATGATGATGATGTGTGATGATAGTAATAACAAACTATATGGTTATAACCATCTCTACATCCACCACAACAATTAACAATTGACGATTTTAAGAACAAATCTTAGTGAGTCCGCCAGAAAAAAAAAAACAAACAAACAACAAGACAAAACGCGACGCGTTTCGACCTCATAGGTCTTCTATAGACAAGACAAACAACACACGGGACAATGAAAAAGAAGAAGGAACAATCATTCATTCTTCTGGTTTTAGACGTCACATGGTCGTTTAATGGGAAAACCCAGGCCATTGGGAAGAAAAAAGAAAAAGGGAGTTACCAGTGATGGTTCATAACAATGATAGCAATAATGATATGATGATGAAAGTATTAAGGAAATAAAGAGAGGGTTTACTGCCACTGTCGGTGCTAATGTGATGATAGTGGTTGTGGCTATCCATTGCCTGCTGTGTGGTGGATCTAGCAGGTGAGACGTCCCGCACACTCGAGACCGCATCTCTGAACACCTGGCCGACATCCGCATCATCGGCCCGAACCCGTCGCTGCACACTTCAACCACGCCCCGTAGCTCAACATCAACCCCGTCGAAGTCCTGGGACTTTGGCAATCACAGACGGCAAATTTGGGGCGTTTATGCAGGAATCTGATCTTTTTTTCCAGACTTGGAACTCTGCATCCATACACGTGGCATCAACATCCAGAAATAGAGTACCCACCACCCATGGTAACACCAGCCCGCAATGTCCTCCTCAACTACACACACACGCACGCACGCACGCACGCACGCACGCACACACGCACCCAAAACACTACCATACCTCCCACTATTTACCTCATCATAAGCTACAGCTATCTCCCTTTCCCCTCTCCCTATACTCTCCCTCCATTTTTCTACTCAGTCTATTCTTTACTCAGACCTATCTTTCAGTTCCCTATACTACCCCCCCCCCCCCCCCCCCCCCCCCCCGCCTCTATATCAGTTTCCCTTTCCTTTTCCCTTTCCTGGGTAGGTGTAGGTATGTGATCCCCCCCCCCCTTTTTTTGGGGTGGGGGTGGGGGGGGGGGTGGGGTGGGGGGTTGTTTGTTTTAAATTAATTCATTCATTCGTTTATTCTCTTAACCCTTCCCCTTCTTCTCTCCACCCCCACAGCATCAACATCCAAAAGTAGCATGTACCTATCCTATCTCCCGCCACCACCAGCTCGCTACATTATATCCTCCATCAACATGCATAGACACCTCCATTATTTACTTCATACATAGGTCACAGCTATCTTCCTTTCCTCTCTCCCTTCGCTCTCTCCCTTCCCCTCTCTCTCTCCCTCTCTCTCTCTCTCTCTCTCTCTCATTCGCTCCCTTCTCTCTCTCTCTCTCTCTCTCTCTCTCTCTCTCCCCCTCTCTCTCTCTCTCTCTCCATTGCTACGTCAATCTTTTCTCTGCCCAGATACTTATTCCCCCCTTTTCTTCATCTGGCCTTTCCTTCAGTTATTATGCTATCTCTTCTACAAGAGTTACTTTTCCCACCCCCTCTTTTCTATGCCTATGTGTGTGTGTGTGTGTGTGTGTGTGTGTGTGTGTGTTGTGGTGTGTGTGTGTGTGTGTAGGTATATGTTTTGTGACCCCCCCCCCCCCCCCCCCCCCCCCCCCCCCCCCCCCCCCCCCCCACACACACACACCTTTTCCCCCCTCCCGTTCCAATAGTAATGTTAGCCCTTTGCTCATTGATCATTTCTATGTTTTTCCAACCACTTTTATTATTATTATCTAACAGTACAATACTTATCATAATTGCTGTCATCATTATCATCATCATCATCCAATAGTACTGTTTGCTTTTTTTCTTATTCATTGATCATTTCAATTCCTTTCCACCAACTATCGTTATTACTAATATCACTTTCTACCATTATTACTATCATCACTGTTAACATCATGTCATTTATTTGAAAGAAAAAAGAACAACTTTATGATTCTTGCCACCTGAATTTCTACGAACATCTCCATTATCATCATATTCATTACTAACATTATTACTAGTATTTATTATTACTAATTCTAATATTTTTACCATTATCATCATTATAACTGTCGCTACATCTCCATAGATAATTTACTGTTAGTATTGATATCATCATTACATACTATACATTAACTGCTACCATGATTATCGTTATCCTACAGTACTGTTTGCTTTTTATTCATTGATCATTTCTGTTCCTTTCCACCAACTATTGTTATAACTAATATTACTTCCACCGTTATTATTACCATCATTATTATAATCATACCACAATCAAATTTTTAAAAAAGAAACTTTTACTATTCTTTCTACCTTAATTAATATTAGCATCACCAGTATCATCACCATCATCATCATCATCATCATCACCACCACTATTATGATAGCTATTATCAATGTTACTAGTTCTAATATTCTTACCATTATCATCAATGCAACTGTTGTTACAATTCATAACTGTTACAACCATTATGTTTACTAGCACTATTGATATTATCATTACACATACAATATTAGAGACACTCCAGCCAACCATTTCTCAAGCCTCCTCTATCCTCACTGTCATCATCACAGTTATGGTTATAGTCATGTTTGGTATCATAACTGTTAATACACCCATTAGATTCCCTCTTTTCCATAATCTGTACCCTCCTTCTCCTGTTGTTCTCCCTACCTCCCCCTCCCCCTCCTCCCTCCTCTACCTCTCTTCCTCATTACTATTCATTGTAGTATTAGTATCATTATTAGCGGTGATACTATTGATATTATCTTTATTACCGTTTTTTATTATTAGTATTACTATTATTACTATAAAGGTTGCTATTGTGTTAGCATAATAATTACTGTTACTTTTATTATCATTACCATTACCATTATCAATACCATGGTTAATATTATCATCGTTATTTTTATCATTATTATTATTATTGTTTGTTGTTATTATTATCGTTATTATTATCATTATTATTATCATTATTGTTGTTGTTGTTGTTATTATTGTTATTATCATTATTATCATTATTATTGTTATTATTACTATCATCATCATCATCATCATCATCATCATCATCAATACCATTATCATCATCATCATCATCATCAATACCATTATCATCACCATCATCATCATCATCATCGCCACTAGCATTGTTTCCACTACAGCCATGCTGGTCAACAACCCTCTGACCCCTCTCCTTCCTTCCCTTCTGTGTGTATAGCCTCTGACCCTTCTACTTCCTTCCCTTCTGTGTGTATAGCCACTGACCCCTCTCCTTCCTTCCCTTCTGTGTGTATAGCCTCTGACCCTTCTCCTTCCTTCCCTTCTGTGTGTATAGCCTCTGACCCCTCTCCTTCCTTCCCTTCTGTGTGTATAGCCACTGACCCCTCTCCTTTCTCCCCTTCTGTGTGTATAGCCACTGACCCCTCTCCCCTTCTGTGTGTATAGCCACTGACCCCTCTCCTTCCTTCCCTTCTGTGTGTATAGCCACTGACCCCTCTCCTTTCTCCCCTTCTGTGTGTATAGCCACTGACCCCTCTCCTTCTCCCCTTCTGTGTGTATAGCCACTGACCCCTCTCCTTTCTCCCCTTCTGTGTGTATAGCCACTGACCCTTCTCCTTTCTCCCCTTCTGTGTGTATAGCCACTGACCCCTCTCCTTTCTCCCCTTCTGTGTGTATAGCCACTGACCCCTCTCCTTTCTCCCCTTCTGTGTGTATAGCCACTGACCCCTCTCCTTCCTTCCCTTCTGTGTGTATAGCCACTGACCCTTCTCCTTTCTCCCCTTCTGTGTGTATAGCCACTGACCCCTTTCCTTTCTCCCCTTCTGTGTGTATAGCCACTGACCCCTCTCCTCTCTCCCCTTCTGTGTGTATAGCCACTGACCCCTCTCCTTCCTTCCCTTCTGTGTGTATAGCCACTGACCCCTCTCCTTTCTCCCCTTCTGTGTGTATAGCCACTGACCCCTCTCCTTTCTCCCCTTCTGTGTGTATAGCCACTAACCCCTCTCCTCTCTCCCCTTCTGTGTGTATAGCCACTGACCCCTCTCCCCTTCTGTGTGTATAGCCACTGACCCTCTCCCCTTCTGTGTGTATAGCCACTGACCCCTCTCCTTTCTCCCCTTCTGTGTGTATAGCCACTGACCCCTCTCCTTTCTCCCCTTTTGTGTGTATAGCCACTGACCCCTCTCCCCTTCTGTGTGTATAGCCACTGACCCCTCTCCTTTCTCCCCTTCTGTGTGTATAGCCACTGACCCCTCTCCTTTCTCCCCTTCTGTGTGTATAGCCACTGACCCCTCTCCTCTCTCCCCTTCTGTGTGTATAGCCACTGACCCCTCTCCTTTCTCCCCTTCTGTGTGTATAGCCACTGACCCCTCTCCTTTCTCCCCTTTTGTGTGTATAGCCACTGACCCCTCTCCTCCCTTCCCTTCTGTGTGTATAGCCACTGCCCCCTCTCCTTCCTTCCCTTCTGTGTGTATAGCCACTGTGAAGACTGCAACTACCATCATTATATTTAATCCCCTCTTTTATTTTTCAACATTTCGGTCATCATCATTGTCATTATTGTTACCATTATTGCTGTCGGTTTTCATGAGTATCACTATCGACTTCCCTAAATATAGCCACTGTGAAGACTGCAACTACCATCATTATATTATCACCAAAAGTGGCAGTAATCCCCTCTTTTATTTTTCAACATTTCGGTCATCATTTATTGTCATTATTGTTACCATTATTGCTGTCGGGTTTCATGAGCATCACTATCGACTTCCCTTAATGTTGTTGTCCCCCTTTCCAACGGCCTCGTTTTCAGTCAGCGCCCCCATCATATCTGGCGTCCAGCACGAGAAGACAAATGATAGCTCCTTCTTCCTTTTCATTGTCCTGAATGTTTTCCTGTCTTGCCTGAAGAAGACCTAAGAGGTCGAAACGCGTCGTGTTTTGTCTTGGGATTTGTTTGTCCTTGTTCTTTTTTTCTTTTTTTTTTTCCGGACTGGCTCAGACTTATTCTCAAAATTTGTGTCAATTTTAGCCTGCAATCGCCACACTTTGAAACCGATAATTAATAAATGACATTCAGGATAATGATATAGTGGTAATGATAACAGCAACAACAGCAAGAAGAATTGGAATTGTGATGACAACGATGATAAGAATGGCG
>CM031628.1:778058-795558 GCA_018398815.1 Conus ventricosus
ACAAAAAAAGAAGAAAAAAAGACCCCCCAAAACATTCCGTACAATTTATATCCAACCAACAGCACCCGAACGAAGCAATGTTGTCACACACACACACACTCACACACACACACACACACACACACACACCACACACACACACACACACAACACACTCACACACACACACACACACACACACACACACACACACACACACACAAGACCGCAACAGAAGAGGCGGGAAAGTAAAAAAAAATAAAAATAAAAAAAGTTCACCACCACGACACAACAATCCCCACCACCAACCAACCAGCCAGCCAACCAACGACACCAACAGCAACCTCATACATATATGTACACACCTCACCTCCAGTAATTAGCATAGCCCCAGACCTACTACTACGTAACCGCTCTCGCGAGAATCCTCGAGAAGGGGAGGAGGAGAAGAAGAAGAAGAGAAGACGAAGAAGAAGAAGAAGAACGAACAAACCAAATCAAACCGACCAACCAGACGAGCCAACGAACCAAATCCACTGAGTCCCACGACCTTGATGTCGACGACGACAACAACAACAACAGTAACAAACCAAGCCTGCCTTCCTCGCCGAAGCTCGTTCATTTCTCATCGACAACGGACCACGCAGCAGCAAGCAGTTGTTGATGATGATAATCGCAAGGCGAGCGATCGCCGCACCCCCCCCCCCCCCCCCCCCCCCCCCCCCCCCCCCCCCCCCCCCCCCCCCCCCCCCCCCCCCCCCCCCTTCCTTTCCTCCCCTCCTCTCCCACCCCCTGGCAGCCGAGCACAGAGAGCGCGCGCCAACGACGTCACCATCATGCGCGAAGCTTTGCCGAGGCCCAACCAGCGATCGCCTGAGCGCGCGCGCGCGCGCGCGCGCGCGAGGACTAGGAGGAAATCCAAGAGTTACTGGGCCTTGCGACGCTTGCAGCGACGACTAGGAAATGGTGGTGAGATTTGGAGGAGAGAGAGAGAGAGAAAGAGAGAGCGAGAGAGAAGAGCAAAAACAAAAATGGCGTCCGTCGTTCGAAAGAGGAAGACTTGAGGAGATATTGGGGTAGGAGGGTTGTGGATGTTGTGTGTGTGGGTGGATTTGCATTTTAAGCATTTTGGGGGGCGAGGGAGGGTGCGCTGGGTTGTGATTTGTTCTTGCTCATGTTGCTGCTGCTGCTGTTGTTGTTGTTGTTGTTGTAATGAGTAGGATAGCTGTGTGTGTCATTTTCGTTGGTCTTTTCAAGGGGATTTGATGTTTTCGTGTGTGCATGTGTGTGTGTGTGTGTGTGTGTGTGTGGTGCGGTGCATGCGTGCGTGCGTGCGTGCGCGTGCGTGCGTGCGTGCATGCGTGCGTGTGTGTGTGTGTGTGTGTGTGTGTGTGTGTGTGTGTGTGTGTGTGTGTGTGTGTGTGTGCTATGTGTGTGTGTGTGTATGTGTGTGTGTGTGTGTGTGTGTGTGTGTGTGTGTGTGTGCGCGTGCGTTCTTCATTCCTTTTGTTGTGAATTGTCTGGGTGTGAAGTGTTATTGCGGTGTAAGCGGGGAGGCCGTTATGGAGCAAAAGGGATGGCTGGTTTGCGGTGTGGACGGCAGATGAACGCATGTTAGGAGGCAACTCAGTCTAGGGAAATTTAAACTTGATGTTGTTGACTTTGGAAACGAGAAGGTCAGATGGCAAACACACACACACACACACACACACACACACACGCATGCACGCGCACGCACGCACACGCACGCACTCACACACACACACACACACACACACACACACACACACACGCACGCACGCACGCACGCTCACTCACACACATGCCCACGCATTCGTCACGCACGCATGCACGCATACACACGCACGCACGCGCATACATTTATAGACACACACATGCGCGCGCACACACACATACACACACACGCACAAGACACAACACACGCACACACACAGATACATATTATCTATCCCTCTTTCTCTGTCTCTGTCTATATCTCTCTGTCTCTTACACACACACCACACGCACACACACCACACACACACACACACACAACACATTTGTGAGAGTTCTTAGTGTTCTTGTTTTTATTGTGTCCTTAGCAAACTCTCAGGGGCGGGGAGTGTGTGTGGGGGAGGGGGTGTATTTTTTTTCTGCCATGACAATATCATTATAGATGTTCTAACCCATACTCATAAAATCTTTGGGTGTGCGGTGTGGGGTGGTAAGTGACAAAGACGTAGTTGTCTCCCTTCAGTCGGTTAATACGATTTTTGTGTGTGTGTGATGTGATTTCTTCGTGTCGAAAGCAGCGTTGTTTCTGGTACCGTTTTCTGTTGTTGTTTTTTTGTGTGTGTTTTTTTTCTTTTTTTTTTTTTTTTTGGTCAGTGTGTGTGTGTGTGTGTGTGTGTGGTGTGTGTGTGTGTGAGAGAGAGAGAGAGAGAGAGAGAGAGACTTTGCCAAGACTGGTTTGAGGAATGTGCTGTCACGTGTTGTTTATGATTGATATCCACGATTTTCGCGTCCGTGTGAGTGAGTGTAAGTTTGCCGTTTGATGCGCGGTTTGATGTTCGTGTGTGATGTTGTAGCCGTAGACTCGCGCGTCATGTGTGTGTTCATGTTTATTTAACGTCATCACCGATTACAGTCGTGTTGCTTGTGCTGATGTTTATCAATTTTGTTACGAAGACAAGTCACGTTATTTGTGTAGATTTGTGACGTCGTCATTGATTCAGAACTAGTTGTTGAGACGTAAGCATTGTTTGTGTCCGTTTGTGACGTTGTCATTTTTTTAAATGTCATGTTGTTTGTGGTAGTCTGTGACCTTGTTAGTGACCGTGTCCCGTTGTTTGTGACGTCATTGATGACCTCTTGTTCTTCGTGTTGGTCATTGACTGTTATGGACAGTGTCCAGCGGCTAGTGTTTATCAATGACCTTGTGATTGCTAGCGTCTTGTTCTTGTATTGATCTGTGACACTTTTAGTAGTGTCAGTCAGTGACTCTGTTAATATTTGTGTTCATCTGTGACTGCTTTTTTGTGTGTTAATCTGTGACACGTTTAGGTGTGTCATCTGTGACTCTGTTAATATTTGTGTTCATCTGTGACTGTTGTTGTGTGTGTGTTTTGTGTGTGTTAATCTGTGACACTTTTATTTGTGTCAATCAGTGAACTCTGTTAATATCTGTGTTCATCTGTGACTGTTTTTTTGTTGTTGATCTGTGACACGTTTTAGTTGTGTCAGTCTGTTACTTTGTTAATATTTGTGTTCATCTGTGACTGGGTTTTTGTTGTTGTTGTTGTTGATCTGTGACACGTTTAGTTGTGTCAGTCTGTAACTCTGTTAATATTTGTGTTTCATCTGTGACTGTTTTGTTGTTGTTGTTGTTGATCTGTGACACGTTTAGTTGTGTCAGTCTGTAACTTTGTTAATATTTGTGTTCATCTGTGACTGTTTTTTGTGTGTGTTAATCTGTGACACATTTAGTTGTGTCTATCTGTGACTACGTCAATATTTGTGTTCATCTGTGACTATTTTTGTGTGTGTGTTAATCTGTGACACTTTTATTTGTGTCAATTTCTGTGACAGTTCTATTTCTTTAATCTGTGAAATTTTTTATTTGTGTTCATCGTGACTCTGTTACTTGTGGTAATCTGTGACACTGTTATTTGTGTTCATCTGTGACCTTTTTACTTGTGGTAATCTGTGACACTGTTATTTGTGTTCATCTTTTGACGCTGTTATTTGTGTTTCTGTTTTAATGTTATTTGTGTTATCTGTGATCGTTTTGTGGTAATCTGTGACACTGTTTTTGTGTTCATCTGTGACTCTGTTAATTGTGGAATCTGTGACACTGTTTTTTTTGGTTATCTGTGACTCTTTATTTTGTGGTAATCTGTGAAACTGTTATTTGTGTTCATCTGTGACGCTGTTATTTGGTTCATCTGTGAAAACTGTTTTTGTGTTCATCTGTGACTCTTTTTACTTGTGGTAATCTGGGGAACTGTTTTTTGTGTCTCTGTGACTCTGTTCCTTGGGGGGTAATCTGTGAACTTTTTAATTTGTGTTCATTCTGTGACTCTGTTACTTTTTGGTAATCTGTGACACTGTTATTGTGTTTCATCTGTGACACTGTTATTTGTGTTCATCTGTGACTATTATTTGTGTTAACCTGGCCCACTGTTATTTGTGTTAAACTGTGACCTGTTTATTTATGTTGATTTGGTGACACTGTTATTTGTGTTAAGGGTGTGACACTGTTATTTATGTTCATCTGTGACACTGTTATTTGTGTTCATCTGTGACACTGTTTTTTTGTTTTAAACCCTGTGACGCTGTTATTTGTGTTAACCTGTGACACTGTTATTTGTGTTAACCTGTGACCTTTATTTATGTTCATCTGTGACACTGTTATTTTGTTGATTTTTGACCTGTTATTGTGTTAATGTTGACACTGTTATTTTGTTCTTTCTTTGACACTTTTATTTTGTTTTCAGCCTGTGACATTTTTGTGTGTTAATCTGTGACACTGTTGTTTGTTTTGATTTGTGACACTGTTGTTTGTGTTTAATTGTGACATTTTTGTTTGTTTTGATTTGTGACACTGTTGTTTGTGTTAATCTGTGACATTGTAATTTGTGTTAATCTGTGACTTTGTAATTGTGTTAATCTGTGACATTGCTATTTGTGTTAATCTGTGACTTTGCTTTTTGTGTTAATCTGTGACATTGCTGTTTGTGTTAATCTGTGACACTTTCATTTGTGCTAATTGTTACTCTGTTAGTTTGTGTTTAATCTGTGACGTTTTGGTTAGATAGGGTCCTTTGTTTGTGTTCATTGTGATTGTTTGTGTATGCCCGGGTTTTTATTTGTGTAATCTGTGCATTGTTTTTTGTTTAATCTGTGACATTTCTTTGTTTTAATCTGTGACATTTGTTGTTTGTGTTAAATCTGTGACATTGTTTGTGTTCATCTGTGACATTGTTTTTTGGGGTTAATCTGTGACATTTCTTTGTGTTAATCTGTGACATTGGTGTTTGTGTTAATCTGTGACATTGGTGTTTGTGTTAATCTGTGACATTGTTGTTTGGGGTTATTTTTGACATTGTTGTTTGTGTTATTTTTTTTGACATTGTTTTTTTGTGTAAATCTGTGACATTGCTATTTGTTTTAAATCTGTGACATTGCTTTGGTGTTAATCTGTGACATTCTATTTGTGTTAAATCTGTGACATTGTATTTGTGTTGATCTGTGACTTGCTTTTGGGGTTGATCGGGGACATTGCTATTTGTGTTAATCTGGTGACATTGCTATTTGTGTTAATCTGTAAATTTCTTTGTGTTAATCTGTAACATTGTAATATGTGTTAATCTGTGACATTGGTTTTTTGTGTTAATTTTGACATTGTTGTTTGTGTTCATCTGTGACATTGGTTAGTTGTGTTAATTGTGACATTGTTTTTGTGTTAATCTGTCACTTTGTTTTTGTGTTAATCTGTGACATTGTTTTTTTGTGTTAATCTGTGACATTGTTGTTTGTTTTCATCTGTGACATTGTTGTTTGTTTTAATCTCTGACATTATTGTTTGTGTCATCTGTGACATTGTTTTTGTTAATCGTGACATTGGTGTTTGTGGTTAATCTGTGACTTTGGGTGTTTGTGTTCATCTGTGACATTGTTGTTTGTGTTAATCTGTGACATTGTTGTTTGTGTTAATCTGTGACATTGTTGTTTTGTGTTCATCTGTGACATTGTTGTTTTGTGTTAATTTGTGACATTGGTTTTGTGTTAATTTTTGTGACATTGGTTTTGTGTTAAAACTGTGACATTGGGTTTGTGTTAATCTGTGACATTGTTGTTTGTGTAATCTGTGACATTTCTTTGTGTTAATCGGGGACATTGGTGTTTTGTGTTCATCTGTGACATTGTTAGTTGTGTTAATTTGTGACATTGTTGTTTGTGTTAATCTGTCACATTGTTATTTGTGTTTAATCTGTGACATTGTTGTTTGTGTTAATCTGTGATTGTTGTTTGTGTTCATCTGTGACATTTGTTGTTTGTGTTAATCTCTGACATTATTTTGTGTTAATCTGTGACATTTTTTATTTGTTTTTAATCTGTGACATTGGTTTTGGGTTTTTTAATCTTGACATGGTGTTTGTGTTCATCTGTGACATTGTTGTTTGTGTTAATCTGTGACATTGTTTTTGTGTTAATCTGTGACATTTGTTTGTTGTGTTCATCTTGACATTGTTGTTTGTGTTAATTTGTGACATTGGTTTTGTGTAATTTGTGACATTGGTGTTTGTGTTAATCTGTGACTTTGGGTGTTTGTGTTAATTTTTGAGGGTGTTGTCAGTGTTTGGGTTTTTAATGTGAATTTTGTGACATTGTGTAAATGTAGTGACCTGCTATTTGTATTAATCCATGATAGTCATTGATAGTTTCCTTGTGTTAATCTATGCATTGTGATTGATAGTGACCCGTTCTTTGTGTTATTCTGTGGCATTGTTATTGATAGTGTCCTTTTGTTAATCTATGACAGTTATGATAGTCTTCCTGCGTTCATCTGTGACATTGTGATTGATAGTGACCTGTCACTTTTTATTAATCTGTGACGTACAGCCCTGTTGTGCCCTTTGCGTCGGCTGGGCTTTTAAGAACATTACTTTCCTGTGACAGTAATTGACAGTGCTTGTGTCAATTCTGTGCACTGTTAAGAATGTGTCCTGTGTTCATCTGTTTACCTTTGTGTTCATACTGGCTGTTTTTGTGTTAACATGTGACAGTGCTGTTCATAGTGTGCTGTTGTTTGTGTTAACAGTGACATGCTGTTCATAGTGTGCTGTTGTTTGTGTTAACACTGACAGTGCTGTTCATAGTGTGCGTTGTTTGTGTTAACATGTGACAGTGCTGTTCATAGTGTGCTGTTGGTTTGTGTTAACCTGTGACAGTGCTGTTCATAGTGTGCTGTTGTTTGTTAACATGTGACAGTGCTGTTCATAGTGTGCTGTTGTTTGTTGTTTTATCTGTGATAGTTTCTGTTTATAGTGTGCTGTTATTGTTTTTTAACATGTGTGGTGTGTTCAAATTGTGTGCTGTTGTTTGTGTTCATGTGCTGTTCATAGTGTGCTTTTTGTTTGTGTTAAAATGTGACAGTGCTGTTCATAGTGTGCTGTTGTTTGTGTTCATGTGCTGTTCAAGTGTGCTGTTGTTTGTGTTCATGGCTGTTCATAGTGTGCTGCTGTTTGTGTTAACATGTCATAGTGCTGTTCCTAGTGTGCTGTTGTTTGTGTTAACACGGTGACAGTGCTGTTTCATAGTGTGCTGTTGTTTGTGTTTTAAAATGTCTAGTGCTGTTCATAGTGTGCTGTTGTTTGTGTTAACACGTGACAGGCTGTTCATAGTGTGCTGTTTTTGTGTTAACATGTGCGTGCTGTTCAAGTGTGCGTTGTTTGTGTTCATGTGGGTGTTCATAGTGTGCTGTTGTTTGTTGTTAACATGGTGGCAGTGCTGTTCATAGTGTGCTGTTGTTTGTGTTACATGTGACAGTGCTGTTCATAGTGTGCTGTTGGTTTCTGTTAGTGCTGTTCATAGTGTGCTGTTGTTTGTGTTAACATGTGACAGTGCTGTTCATAGTGTGCTGTTGTTTGTGTTCATGTGCTGTTCTAGTGTGCTGTTGTTTGTGTTAACATGTGACAGTGCTGTTCATAGTGTGCTGTTGTTTGTGTTCATGTGCTGTTCATAAATTTTGCTGTTGTTTGTGTTATGTGCTTGTCATAGTGTGCTGTTGTTTGTGTTAACATGTGACAGCGCTGTTCATAGTGTGCTGTTGTTTGGGGTTAACAGTGACAGTTTCTGTTCAAAGTGTGCTGTTGTTTGTGTTAACATGTGATAGTGCTGTTCAAAGTGTGCTGTTGTTTGTGTTAACATGTGACAGTGCTGTTCAAAAGTTGCTGTGTTTGTGTTCATGTGCTGTTCATAGTGTCTGTTGTTTGTGTTCATGTGCTGTTCATAGTGTGCTGTTGTTTGTGTTAACATGTGACAGTGCTGTTCATAGTGTGCTGTTGTTTTTGTTCATGTGCTGTTCATAGTGTGGGTGTTGTTTGTGTTAACATGTGATAGTTGCTGTTCATAGTGTGTGTTTTTTGTGTTAAAATGTTTATATGCTGTTCATAGTGTGCTGTTGTATTTGTTAACATGTGACGTGTGTTCATGTGTGTGTGTTTGTGTTCATGGGGACGTGCTGTTTATAGTGTGCTGTTGTTTTTTGTTACATGTGGATAGTGCTGTTCATAGTGTGTGTTGTTTGTGTTAACATGGGGACAGTGCTGTTCTAGTGGCGTTGTTTGGTTCATGTGCGTTCAGTGGCTGTTTTTTGTGTTAACAGTGACAGTGCGTTCATAGTGTTGCTGTTGTTTGTGTTGTGCTGTTTATGTGGCTGTTGTTTGGGGTTAACATGTGACAGTGCTGTTATGGTGCTGTTGTTTGTGAACACGTGACAGTGCTTCAAATAGTGTGCTGTGTTTGTGTTCATGTGCTGTTGATAAATGGGTGTTGTTTGGTCATGTGCTGGTAAAAAGGGTGCTGTGTTGTGTGGTTAACAAGTGCAGTCTGTTCATAGTGTGCTGTTGTTTGTGTAAATGTGACAGCGCTGTTCAAGGTCTGTTGTTTGTTGTTCAAACTTGACCTTGCGTTCCATAGTGGCTGTTGTTTCTGTTAACTTGTTTACAGTGTGTTTCATTAGTGTGCTGTTTTGGGGTTAACATTGTGACAGTGCTGTTCATAGTGTGCGTTGTTTGTGTTAACAGTGGGCATGTGTTCATGTGTGGCCGTTTTTGTGTTTCATGTGCTGTTCATAGTGTGCTGTTGTTTGGTTTCATGTGCTGTTCATATGTGCTTTGTTTGTGTTAACCTGTGACAGTGCTGTTCATAGTGTGGCTGTTGTTTGTGTTAACATGTACCTGCTGTCATAGTGTGCTGTTGTTTGTGTTCATGTGCTGTTCAAGTTTGCTGTTTGTTTGGTGTTAACACGTGACAGGCGAATTGTGTGCTGTTGTTTGTGTTCTGTGCTGTTTTATAGTGCTTTGTTTGTGTTAACACGTGACAGGCTGTTCATAGTGTGCTGTTGTTTGTGTTCATGTGCTGTTCCCTAGTGTGTGTTTTTTGTGTTAACTTTTTTGACAAATGCTGTTCATATGTGTGTTTTTTGTGTTAACATGTGACAGTGTGTTCATTGTGTTTCGTTTTTGTGTTAACATATGCAGTGCTTTTCATAGTGTGCTGTTGTTGTGTTCATGTGCGTTTCATAGTGTCTGTTATTTGTGTAACAAAGTGATGGGCTGTTCATTGTGTGCTGTTGTTTGTGTTTCAGTGCTGTTCATAGTGTGCTGTTGTTTGGGTTTTAATATGTGATAGTGCTGTTCATAGTGTGCTGTGTTGGTGTTCATGTGGTTCAAGGTGTGTTGTTGTGTTCCATGGGCTGTTCATAGTTTTGCTGTTGTGTTAACATGTGCATTGTGTTCATAGTGTGCTGTTTTTTGTGTTAACATTTTGAAAATGCTGGTTTTATAGGTGCTGTTGTTGTGTTAACATTGTAGTGTGTTCATGTGTGCTGTTGTTTGTGTTAACTTGTGATAGTGCGTTCATAGTGTGCTGGTTGTTTGTGTTAATTTTGACAGTGTGTTCAAGTGTGCTGTTTTTTGTGTTAACTGTGACAGTGTGTTCATAGTGTTTTTGTTTGTTGTTCATTGTGACGTCTGACATGTGTGCTGTTGTTTGTGTTACATGTGACGTGCTGTTTATAGTGTGCTGTTGTTTGTGTTAACATTTTATAGTGCTGTTCAAGTGTTGCTTTTGGGTTTTTGTTCATGTTGCTGTTCATAGTGTGTGTTGTTTGTGTTAAACAAGTGACAGGCTGTTCATAGTGTTTTTGTTTGTGTTCAGTGCTGTTCATAGTGTGCGTTGTTTGTGTTAACTTTTGATAGTGCTGTTCATAGTTGCTGTTGTTGTGTTAACATGTTTATATGCTGTTGATAGTTTGCTGTTGTTTGTGTTAAAAATGTGACAGTGCTGTTCATAGGGCTGTTGTTTGTTGTTTCCTCTGTGACAGTGCTGTTCTTAGTGTGCTGTTGTTTGTGTTAACATGTGATAGTGCTGTTCATAGTGTGCTGTTGTTTTGTTAACGTGATAGTGCTGTTGATAGTGTGCTGTTTTTTGTGTTAACATGTGATAGTGCTGTTGATAGTGGCTGTTGTTTGTGTTTACCCGTGATGTGCTGTCATAGGTGTGTTTTTTGTGTTAAAATGTGCAGTGCTGTTCATAGTGTGCTGTGTTTGTGGTTAACATGTGAAGTGCTGTTCCCTATGTGCTGTTGTTGTGTTCAAGTGCTGTTTCATAGTTTGCTGTTGTTTGTGTTTTAAATTGACAGTGTGTCATTAGTGTGCTGTCGTTTTGTGTTAACATGTGACAGTGCTGTTCATAGTGTTCGTCGTTTTGTGTTAACTTGTGACAGTGCTTTTTCATGTGTGCTGTTGTTTGTTAACATTGACAGTGTGTTCAATGGCTGTTGTTTGTGTTCATGTCTGTCTGTGTGCTTTTGTTTGTGTAACATTGACATGCTGTTCATAGGTGCTGTTGTTTTGTTTACATGTGACAGTGCTTTCATAAGTGTGCTGTTGTTTTGTATAACATGTGGACAGTGCTCTCATATGTGCTGTTGTTTGGTTGTTGCATGTGACAGTGCTGTTCATAGGTGCTGTTGTTTTTTTTAAAATTGATTTGTGCGTTTAAAAGTGTCTGTTGTTTGTGTTAACATGTGACAGTGCTGTTCTATGTGCTGTTGTTTGTGTTAAACACTTTAGTGCTGTTCATAGTGTGCTGTTGTTGTGTTAACACGTGACATGCTGTTCAAAGTGTGCGTTTTTGTGTTAACATGGATGTGGTTCCTTAGTGTGCTGTTGTTTGTGTTAGCATGTGACGGCGTCATAGTTTTGCTGTTGTTTGTGTTCTGTGCTTTAAAGTTGCTGTTGTTTGGGTTAACTGTGATAGTGCTTTCATAGTGTGCTTGTTGTGTTAACACATGAATAGTGCTGTTTATAGTGTGCTGTTGTTTGTTGTTAACATGTGACGTGCTGTTCATAGGTGCGTTGTTTTGGTTACTGTGACAGTGCTGTTCATAGTGTGCTGTTGTTTGGTTTTGTGCTGTTATGTGTGCTGTTGTTTGTGTAACATGTGAAGTGTGTTCATAGTGTGCTGTTGTTTGTGGGTTTATCTGTGACCAGTGCTGTTCATAGTGTGCTGTTGTTTGTGTTAAAAGTGATGTGCTGTTCATAGTGTGCTGTTGTTTGTGTTCATGTGCTGTTTATAGTGTGCGTTGTTTGTGTCATTTGGCGTTCATAGTGAGCTGTTGTTTGTGTTAACATGTGACAGTGCTGTTCATAGTGTTTCTGGTTGTTTTGGTTAAAATGTGACAGTGCTGTTCATAGTGTGCAGTTGTTTTTTGTTAACTTTGACAGTGCTGTTCATAGTGTGCTGTTGTTGTGTAACATGTGACAGTGCTGTCATAGTGTGCTTTGTTTGTGTTAACAGTGATAGTGCTGTCATAGTGGCTGTTGTTTGTGTTCATTGCTGTTCATAGGTGCTGGTTGTGTTAACTGTACAGTGCTGTCATAGTGTGCTGTTGTTTGTGTTCTTGCTGTTCATAGTGTGCTGTTGTGTTAACATGTACAGTGCTTCATAGTTGCTGTTGTTTGTGTTTAACATGTGACGTGCTGTTCTTAGGTGCTGTTGTTTGTGTTACACTGATAGTGCTGTTCATAGGTGCTGTTGTTTGTGTTAACATGTGACCCGCCGCTGTTCATAGATGTGTGTTGTTTGTGTTAACGTGATAGTAGCTGTTAGGGGAGGGTGTGTTTGTGTTCCATGGATAGTGCTGTTTATAGTGTCTGTTGTTTGTTGTCCCTTGGGGGATATGCTGTTAATAGTGTGCTGTTGTTGTGTTAACATGTGACACTGTTCTTTTTGTGTGCTGTTGTTGTGTTACTGTGATAGTGCTGTTTCATAGGGTGCTGGTTTTTTTGTTTACATGTGAAGTGCTGTTCATTGTTGGGTGTTTGTTTGTGTTAACATGTGATATGCTGTTCATTTGTGCTGTTGTTTGGTGTTCATCTGTGGACAGTGCTGTTCATAGTGTTCTGTTGTTTTGTTAAATGTGATAAATGCTGTTCCATAGTGTGCTGTTGTTTGTGTTCAGGGGCTGTTCATAGTGTGTGTTGTTTGTTGTTAAACTGTGACAGTGCTGTTCATTGTGTGCGTTGTTTGGTTTACATGTGACAGTGCTGTTCCATTGTGTCTGTTGTTTTTTGTTAACTGTGACAGTGCTGTTCATAGTGTTGCGTTGTTTGTGTTCATGTGCTGTTCATTTGTGTGCTGTTGTGTTACATTGACGTTTTGTTCATAGTGTGCTTTGTTTTTGTTAACATGTGACAGTGCTGTTCTGTGAGCTGTTGTTTTGTGTTAACATGTGACAGTGCGGTATAGTGTGTTTTTGGTTTGGGCTGTTCATTGGTCGTGTTTGTGTTAACACGTGGACAGTATGTTCATAGTGTTTCTGTTGTTTGTGTTTAAAATGTGACCAGTGCTGTTCATGAGTGGGTGTTGTTTGTGTTTTATGTGCTTGTTTGATAGTGCATGTTGTTTGGTTTTAAAATGTTGATAGTGCTGTTTTTATAGTGGGCTGTTGTTGTGTTAACACTTTATGTGCTGTTTCATGGTTGCTGTTGTTTGTGTTCATGTGCTGTCATATGTGCTGTTGGTTTGTTAACATGTATAGTGTGTTCATAGTGTGCTGTTTGTTTGTGTTTCATGTGCTGTTCATAGTGTGCTGTTGTTTGTGTTAACATGTGACAGTGCTGTTCATAGTGTGCTGTGTTTGTGTTAACATGTGACAGTGCTGTTTTCTTAGTGTGCTGTTTTGTTTGTTTTTTAACATGTGACAGTGCTGTTCATAGTGTGCTGTTGTTTGTTGTTCTTGTGACGTGCTGTTCATTTGTGTGCTGTTGTTTGTGTTAACATGTGCAGTGCTTTCATAGTGTGCTGTTTTTTGTGTTTAAAATGTGACATCGCTGTTCATGTGTGTGTTGTTTTTGTTAACATGTGATAGTGGTTCATAGTGTGCTGTTGTTTGTGTTCATGTGCTGTTTTATAGTGTGCTGTTTTTTGTGGTTTAAAATGTGAATTGCTGTTCATATGTGCTGTTGTTTGTGTTCATGTGACATGCTGTTCATAGTGTGCTGTTGTTTGTGTTCATGTGCTGTTCATAGTGTGCTGTTGTTTGTGTTAACAGTGAAGTGCTGTTCATAGTGTGCTGTTGTTTGTGTTAACATGTGACAGTGCTGTTCATAGTGTGCTGTTGTTTGTGTTAACACGTGACGTGCTGTTCATAGTGTGCTGTTGTTTTTTGTAACATGTGACAGTGCTGTTCATTTGTGTGCTGTTGTTGTGTTTCATGTGCTGTTCATAGTGTGCTGTTGTTTGTGTTCATGTGCTGTTCATAGTGTGCTGTTGTTTGTGTTAAATGTGACAGTGCTGTTCATAGTGTGCTGTTGTTTGTGTTAACATGTGACAGTGCTGTTCATAGTGTGCTGTTGTTTGTGTTCATGTGCTGTTCATAGTGTCTGTTGTTTGTGTTACATGTGATAGTGCTGTTATAGTGTGCGTTGTTTGTGTTCATGTGCTGTCCATTTTTGCTGTTATTTGTGTTACATGTGATGGTGCTGTTTGTGTGCGTATTGTGTTTAACGTGACAGTGCTTTCATAGTGTGCCCGTTGTTTGGTTAACATGTGATATTGCTGTTCCTAGGTGCTGTGTTTGGTTACATGGAAGTGTGTTAATAGTGTGCTGTTTTGTTTTTCTGGCTTTCATGTGTGCTGTGTTTGTGTTAACATGTGACAGTCTGTTCTAGTGTGAGTTGTTTGTGTTCATGTGCTGTTTATAGTGTGCTGTTGTTTTTTGATCTTGACAGTGTTTCATAGTGTGCTGTTATTTTTTGTTAACATGGACAGCGCTGTTCTAGTGTCTGTTGTTTGTGTCATGTGCTGTTCATAGTGTGCTGTTGTTTGTGTTCATGTGCTGTTCATAGTGTGCTGTTGTTTGTGTCATTGTGTTCTAGTGTGGGTGTAATTTGTGTTCATCTTGGGCATTGTTGCAGTTTAGAGCCCGTTGTGTGTGATTTATCTGCCACATTGCCCTGTTTGTGTGAGATCTCCACATTGCCCTTGTGTGTGATGATCTGCCACTTGCCCTGTTGTGGTGAGATCTGCCACATGCCTTGTTGTTTTGTGTGTTTAATCTGCCACATTCTGTCGATACCGGGTCCGCTATTTTGCATCGTGTTACTGGCGTTTGGGATACAATGCTCGTGTCAAGACTGTTTCTGATTAAAGATTAAGAAGAGTGCTAGGGGGGCTTTGTATTTTTCCGTCTTCTTTCTTTCTTTCTTTCTTTTTTCTTTTCTTTCTTCCTTTCTTTCTTTCTTTCCTTTTCTTCTTTTCTTTCTTTCTTTTTAACTTTTTTTTTTCCCTTCATTTCTTTTTTCGTTCTTTCTTTCTTTCATACCTTCCTTCCTTCCTTCTTTCCTTCCTTCCTTCCTTCCTTCCTTTTTCTTAACGGTTGCGTGAAAATTTCTGCTTGGTTTTGTCATTGCTTTTTTCATATGTGGATGAAGAAAACATTAATGAACACCTATAAACACCTAGGAATGTAAGTTACGTGCGAAACATTTTTTTTTTTTTAATGTAACCCCGTTCCAACTACCCATCTGCGTGTGTGTGTGTGTGTGGGGGGGGGGGGGGGGGGGGGGGGGGGACGAGGAGAGGAGTGGGGGGGTGATGATATCTCTGCCAATTTTTCGGAAGAAAGAGAGCGAATTCACGGTTCTGTGGTTCTATTCTGGATGAATTTAGAAACAAAAACAAAAAACACCAAAAAAATCTCCCGTGTCACTGCATTCTATGTCCAATCATCACGTGATTTAGTGCGCTTTTTTTTTTTTTTTTTGGGGGGGGGGGGGTGTAAAACGGGCTTTGAAAAAAAACAACCCAGACAACACATTTTTATTTGATGATAAAACTTTACACAATTGTATGTAGGCTATGTACATCTAAAAGAGATGAGAGATATTGACAAAGATACTTTTTTTTTTTTCTCTGAAGAGCACTGAACCGCTGTAAGATCGAACAACACACAATGCGAACATTGAAACTGCTCTGAAAACATCTGATGCCGATTGGAGGCTAGCCCCAAGCCAGTGTTCATTGATATACAGTAATAAACAACAACAACAACGCATTGTTGTTGTGTTTTTTGAAGTGCTAAACACACCGAGCTCTCTTGTTTATTAAGAGATGGCGCAAATTAACCTTCAAGATATTTGTACCTGTAAAATACTAGATGTGTACTACGATACCTATAATTTGTTGCGCATGACAAATGTCATTGACGTACGTAAGTACAGTTATATTGCATACTGAAGTTATGTTATGCACGTGGTATACTTTTCCAACCCTCCCATTTTTTTTCCTCTTCTGTCTTTGTCCTAATTTAGAGGCTGTTCCCCGAAATTTTTAATTTATTGAAATTTTTTGTTGTCGCTGTTGTTTTGTTTCAAATAGGATGGTTTGGCAGGCCATTTTGAATAGGGGTGATAAAGTATTGAGCGATTAAGCCAGATGATAACGTGAATGTTGGCAATCATAAGTATGGAAAATGCGTCCTCTTTTCAAACCCGCAACCGTCAACTAAAAGCTAAGGGGGATATATATTATATATATATATATATATATAATATATATATACATACACGAATGCGTTTTCACCCCAGAGCCAATCTACCTCCTCTTCACTTCTGCTTGTTCGTCTCTGCTGTGTACTGCACATCTAATAGAAAAAAAATCATAAATTGGGAGGGGAGGTGGGGGTTGAAGATGAAGAAAATGGGAACATGAAATTAAGAAAATATATTTTAGATATGAAAACTCTTCACTAGCTGCATGAGGGAACCATCAGAATCCCCTTTCAAGGCAGATCTATATGTATTGCCTGCTCCTAGGCCTTTCGTCCGCTGGATCGGAACTCATCAGGGAGACATGGCTGATTGTGTCTGTGCTCCCGGCGTCAAATAGAGACACACCGCAGTCCATAATACCGTGGTTTTTCTCACCACCAAGGGTTCAAAAAGAATCCGACAGCACCCCCAAAGCAGCCAGTGAAGGGTAGTAAATGAAAAAAAACGAAAGTGTGGGGAGGAAAAAAAAAAATTTGCTGAAAAACTAAAGACATTATGCAAACAGTATAATGCAAACAGTATAAAATGTAGGGGACGATCTTTGAGCCTACGCTTGAGGATCCACCCAAGGATGAAAGGGAGATCAAAAGACACAGACACAAAGACGGACAGAAACGAATACAAATAACCTCGGTTTAATGGAAACGAACAGTTTGCTGCCCTCCTCAGGAGACACGAGACTACAGCGACTTACAGACGGACATAACTCCAGGTTCCCTCTCCGACTGATCAGGAGAAGACTACTCCCAGTTCATGTATTGTCCAATCGGCAAGCTTGTTTTGAAGCCAGTAGTTTACACGTGTGCGTTGCCATGTTTGTCCCAGTGTTCTTGAGAGCCGTTTTGGAGTTTCAAGCGAGTCAGGTTTCTGAACTGGAAACAGGCGGTTTGAAATTGTTGGGTCACCCGTGTCCACATGTGTAGCCGGTAGTAAGTAAAATAGAAGAAAAAAAATAAATAAATAAAATAAATAAAACAGTAGATACATAAGCAAATGAAGGAGAAGTAAGCAAATGAGTATACCAGATTTAGATCATGTAAGTAAAGAACTGTAAATGCCAATGTTACCCCCTCCCACTACCTCCCTTCCCCCCCTCCCCCTCCCTCCCCATCCCCCTCCCATCCCCTTCACTCTCCTCTGTTTCCTTCAGCTCTGTTCATTGTCCATGTTGGGGGAGGTTAATATTACACAGCCGCTGACCGAGCGGTCTGGGCGGTCCGAAGACTGACCAGTGGTCATAGCGGTACAGTGCCAAGAGGTGTCCTGAACAGTGGGCGTTCTGATGACACAGGACTGTAAGGAGCAGTGCCCGCCACACGATGAGGCGCTGGTCTGTCTGTCTGTCTGTCTGTCTGTCTGTTTCTCTCTCCTCTCTCTCTCTCTCTCTCTCTCTCTCTCTCTCTCTCTCTCTCTCTCTCTCTCTCTCTCTCTCTCTCTCTCTCTCTGTCTGCTTACCTGTTTTTCTCTGTGTGTTGTTGTGTGTGTGTGTGTGTGTGTGTGTGTGTGTGTGTGTGTGGTGTGTGTGTGTGTGTGTTGTGTGTGTGTGTGTGTGTGTGTGTGTGTGTGGTGTGTGTGTGTGTGTGTGTGTGTCTGCATGTCTGCGTGCCTGCCTGTCTGTCTGTCTATGTATGTATGTATACAGGTATCCGTCCGCCCGTCTCTGTCTCTGTCTGTCT
>CM031628.1:800558-803058 GCA_018398815.1 Conus ventricosus
ATTTTTGTTTGGTTTGGTTTCTTTGTTTTTGCTGTATACTGTGAATATGATTTTTGTTTGGTTTGGTTTCTTTGTTTTTGCTGTATACTGTGAATATGATTTTTGTTTGGTTTGGTTTCTTTGTTTTTGCTGTATACTGTGAATATGATTTTTGTTTGGTTTGGTTTCTTTGTTTTTGCTGTATACTGTGAATATCTTCCGATGTTTGTTTTTGAGGTAAAAACCGTAAAAAAAAACAACAACCAAGTTTTCAAACCAACAGCAGAAAACCCAGACAAAACAAACTGGCAGACATCAAAACACGTGTGTGTGCGTGTGAACTTCCAGTAGAGAAAAACAAACAAACAAACAAACAAAAAACTGATCTTGCCCCCCCCCCCCCCCTGCCCCCCTGCCCCCCCCCCCCCCCCCTCCCTCCCCCCCCCCCCCCCCCCTTCCCCCAGTGAGACAGTTGTGAGCGTTTTGCAAATCAAATGATATGTCATTTTATGCAAAACGTTTGTTGATATCTAACTCTTTTGTTGCTTTTCTTTCTTTCTTTCTTTCTTTCTTTCTTTCTTTCTTTTTTTGTTTTGTTTTTGCTTGTTTGTGTGTTTATTAGCGATCTGTCCAGTTCTTTCTTTTTGTTGCACAGTATACTTAAGATCGAAATTTTTTTTTCTCCTTTTCTTCTTCCTCTTGCGCCTTTTTTTTTCTTTCTTTTTTTTTTTTTCTTTTTTTTTCAAGGCGACTGAAAGTCCTGAAAATACAAGTCAGTTTCGTGCGGAAGGCCATGTCACACGGTAGCAGCGATCAGTGTTTCGTGCCGAAACCAGCGTGAAGTGCGCGCGTGCGTGCGTGCCTGTGAGTGTGTGTATGTGTGTGTGTGTGTGTGTGTGTGTGTGTGTGTGTGTGTGTGTGTGAGAGAGAGAGAGAGAGAGAGAGAGAGAGAGAGAGAGTGTGTGTGTGGTGTGTGTGTGTGTGTGTGTGTGTGTGAGAGAGAGAGAGAGTGGTGTGTGGTGTGTGTGTGTGTGAGAGAGAGAGAGAGAGAGTGTGTGTGTGTGTGTGTGTGTGTGAGAGAGAGAGAGAGAGAGAGAGAGAGAGAGAGTGTGTGTGTGTGTGTGTGTGTGTGTGTGCGCGGCGCGCGCGCGTTCAGACTGGGGATGACATGCTTCCGTTCTTAAACACTTCTCCTCTCTCCCCCCCACCACCCTCCCTGTCCCTTCAAGACAAGAAGACAGAGGCTGTCTTTCTTGCTTACAAGATTCCCAAACTCCCCCACCCCCACCCCTTCCCTCCTACCCTCTCCCTTCAAGACAAGAAGAAGACAGAGGCTGTCTCTTGCTTACAAGATCCCCCCCCCCCCCCCCTCCCCCTTTATCCTCGCTTCTTCCTCTCGAGCTAGACAAAAAAAAAAACCCACACCATTCCCTCCTTCCCACCCACCCGCCTCCGTCCCCCTCTCCTCTACCACTCTAACCCTCCCCCCGCCCCCTCCTCTCTCCATGCTCCCCCACCTCGGTCCCGTTTCGCTGGCAGGCCTCCACAGTACGCCAGATGTTTTAGCGCACCTGACAGTGGGAGGGGGTGAATGGAAGGGAGGGGTACGCCGTTTCCTCGCCCGCACGAAGAGACGCCCCGTTTCGTGTTGGGAATCGTTGCGAGGGTGATGGTGAGGGGAAGGGAGGGAGGAGAGGACAGATGATAAAGATGTAGAGAGGTGGGAGGGGAGAGATAGAAAGACAACACACACACGCGCGCGCGTGCACACACACGAACAGAGGGGGGACTGAGAGACAGACACAGGGAAGCTCGCTCACACACACACACACTGACTGAAACCAATTTATTGTCAGATTAATAATTTAAGGGTGCACTGACTAAACACACACACACACTCATAGAAACGGAGGGGAGCCGAGAGAAACAGAGACAAAGAGAGATGTGGGGGGGGGGGAGGGAGTGTGACAATAATAATAAGGACAATTTCTATAGCGCCCATCCTAACAACGTATGCTACAGGGCGCTTTACAAGTTGTAACAATTTTAAAAAATAATATATATATATATATTCAATTATAAACATAGCTTGCGCTTATGTCTTAGATTGAAGAAATAGGGGAGATAAGCATTATATCTGCAGTGGTAGTTTATACTGCCTAACTAACAGTATGTGCACAAGTGGGTGGAAGTGGAAAAATAAAATAAATGCTTCTCAAAATGAGCCTTCAACAAGCTTATAATCTCCAATAGGGAGGAAACTCACAAACACTAACTCCTGGTCATATACCGATATTTCGAAACCTGGCTGTTTCTTCTCAGTGACCGCGGAAAGTGGTAAGTTGACTCCCTGCCTTTTCGGTTTTAAGAACAATGCTATCCCAGAAAAGGCTGGTGTGCAATACCGTAGTATGTTTGTTGAGTTTTCAAAAAAACAACCAAAGGTGCCACCTAAGAAGCAAAAGAAAACCATGAAAGAACAAAACAAGCTACATTTTCTTGTGAAAAGTAGAAAATATAA
>CM031628.1:805558-813058 GCA_018398815.1 Conus ventricosus
GTGAAATGATGGAACGGCGCTGGGACGAGCGAGACGGAACATTGACGCTTTTATCTTCATTCAGAAAGGCTGATGGCAAGGAAAAAATTTGGGGGGGGGGGGGGGGGGGGGGGGGGGTGCGGAGTGGGGGGGGGGTGAGGAAAGGGGGACGAGGGAAGGGTAAGGGAGAGGGGGTATGCTGAGACGCGTTTATTATTATTATTATTATTATTATTATTATTATTATTATATGAATATTATGTAGCGCCTATTCTCGGCTAGAGACCAAGCTCTAAGCGCTTTACATTCCACACTCGTTTACACAACGGGCTGCCTACCTGGGTAGTGCCGACCGAAGAGCTGCCAGCGCGCTTCATTCAGTCGTTTCCGTGTCATCCAGTCAATGTCGTCCAATATCGTTCACTCATTTTCCTTACTTCCTTCATTCTTTCCATTTCTCACGCAGGATGCATGCTGTGTGTAACGTGTCATCCATACCAACGGCCAAACTGGCCTTCTCTTCCGAAAGTTGGTGATGGGATTTGCTGTGTGTGTGTGTGTGTGTGTGTGTGTGTGTGTGTGTGCGTGCAAGATGTTTGCTTGCGTTCACACACGGAACCTCGGTTTATAGTCTCATTCGAAGGACTGTATGGGAAATGGAGTCAGAACCTATGTTGACTTCGAGGGGAAAAATCCCCCTGTACCGAAACGGGCTGGCGAGGAGGTGAGAATTCTCTGCTTGCTCGGCGAGTGTTACCCGTTTCATGCAGCACGTTGTAACACGAGCGGGGGCGACAAATCGCTTTAACTGGCTGCACACCCAAAATGAATGCGCCAGGGTCTTGCTTAAGGAGTCGTGCGTTTTATAGACAGGCGCGATCAGATTTGTTTTGAGAATTTCTGTTGTGTCTGAAAGTTGATTTTCCTCATTTTTTTCGTTCTTTTTTCTTTAATAATTTTTTTTTAAACATATAGCCATCAAGGTGCAAGCCAGGTGGTTCCAAGCCGACAGATTGAAGCCAAAGGAATGGGGGGACTGTCTGGGGGCTTTCAGCTGCGGCCGCAAAGAGAGGGGGTCAGGGTGTGAGTGCCAAGGCTCGATGTGGAAGTCGAAACTACCCAGAGACTATCAAAGGAACTCGGGGAATGAGGCAGGGAAAGGTAATCAGCAGTTCAGCGAACAAGAAGCGTAACTCTTGCTCCGGGATGAAATCAACACAGGCCCGTAACTCCCAACGAACGCTGCTTACGACACCGAATCGCGTAACAGAAATGACAACACAGAGCACACAGAACCAACAAGGAGACCCCCCCCCCCCCCCCCCCCCCCCCCTTTAAAAAAAAAAAAAGAGAAAAAAAGATGTTTCAAGCTTGCGATAGCTTTTTTTCTTGAACGAGACTTGCTGTAGGAGGTGAAAGTCCAAAAGGGGAGGAAATTTTCGGACTTTTGTAAAGCGTTAGTTATGTCCCTTGTACCCCAAATAGTAACCGCGTTTTGAGGGGTAGGGCGCAGGCCTTTGGGTTTGGATGACACGTGACACATCGCTTGCCCCCTGCGTGAGAAGCGAAAGAATGAATGTGGGGGGGGGGGGGGGGGGGGGGGGGTGAGGGGGTATGGGGGTGGGGGGGGGGGGGGGTTGAGCGACTTTCTTTTGACAGAAGGGACAGGGGAAACGACAGAAGGAAGCGGCAGCAGGCAGCCTCTTCAGTCGGCTGTACCCGGGTAGGTTAACCGGTTGTGTAAAAGACACCGTGGATTGTAAAGCGCTGAGCTTACAGTTTGCTTTCTAAGCGAAGATGCGCTGCATAATAATAATAATGATGATAATAATAATATATTAATTATTATCGTCATCTTTATTAAATTTATTATTATTATTATCGTTATTATTACAAAAGAACCGTAAGCTTCTGACTCGTTGAACAAAACCAGACCAATTCAGGACAGAATCCAAAGCTGGAATCTGTGCGTATATATCCTCTCTCTCTCTCTTCTCTCTCTTTTCTCCCCTTGCTCGAAAGGGGATGTCGATTTGATTGTTTACTCGGTAATTTTGATTTTCTATGGTTCGTACAAAATTACGAAAAAGAAGTTTTAAGAAAAATATCCATAAAGCACCCGTTAAAAGTTTATAGGGGTTTTAATATTAGGGGTTGTTTTTTTTTAAAGATGTTGTTTGTTGCTTTTTAATATCTTAAATTAAAGAAATTCTAGCTGTAGCATGATTTGGTGCCTTGGCTTCTTAAAAAAATCTTCTTTTTTTTTTTAAAATAAGCGTTGAGATATGTACAACCAAGACAGGGCGTTAAACAAGCGAATTTCATCAAGACCTCGTGGGGAAACGTTCCCCCCTGATGCGATTTTCAATTCGCCACAAGGACATGCGTATTTTCCATTTTCATTCTGAATTCCACAGGCTGGGGACCAGGACCGTACAGCAAAGGGATGCGCAGCTGGCGGCTTCCCCTTCTTGAGTCACTAACGAAGTACTGAAGGGGCGGGCCCCCACCACCTAGTGCGTACAGAATTCCGGTGTCGGGGGGTAACATGGAGTTTGGCACCCAAAACATCGTTGAGGTAAGCATTCTTTTTCCTTTAATTCAGCGGTTGTTATGCGTTTCTATAAGACATGTGTTATGACTTTGTGTTGTGGAGGAATGTAGAGTGCGAAACCTATCGACATGTGCAAGTAATTACCCTAAAAACTGTAACGCGGCCACAGTTTACTCGGCGTACAAGCGTGTAAACAAACCATGCCTGTGCTGTCGAGAGTGCGCTAGCTGTGTGTAGTTGTGCTCCGCCAGCTTTGTCTTTCATGTCTCCCTTCTTGTATGCATTGATGTACAGCGGGTTTGCTATATTTTTCAGTACTTTCGTAGATTCAGCCCTTCGTTTTGGTTATTATAGTGGGTATTGCTGGTTCATTTGTAGGAAACAGAAGCGACTGCAGTGAACATGCTCAGCTGTTGCAATGGCAGAGAAACGAACACCGATACCAGTCGCTGATTCATAAAAAAAAAGGCAGCGAACCACAGCCAATGTTGGTAAGTTAATTCAACTGTGTGTGTGTGTGGTGTGTGTGTGGGGTGTGTGTGTGTGTGTGTTGTGGTGTGTGTGTGAGTAAGACACAGAGAGAGAGAGAGAGAGAGGGGAGGGAGAGAGAGAGAGACTAAAGTGTTATGACATGTTTACTGACTTTTAATGCATCACAGTGTGGCAACATCAACAAAGACAACACTAAAAAATAATTACATAGTGGTATGCATCACATTATGATGCTTTTCTCTCTCTCTCTCTCCCTCTCCTCTCTCTCTCTCTCTCTCTCTCCCCCTCACACACACACACACACACACACACACAAACCCACACACACAACACACACCCCCACACAACACACACTTCAGAACGTTGATGATGTTTTTTTAACCTTTTAGATTACACCAGCCTTGTCAGTGAAGTGTGCAGCTAAATTGCAAGCAGACAAATGCCTTCCGGATGGAGACAAGACAGTCGGATATTTCTGTATGTAAATACAAAAATTATTGTTTTGCATATCAAAAAAAAAGGGGACTTTGGTCATCTGATACCAAATAAATAGAATGCTCCCTTAAACCTTAATGTGTGTGTGTGTGTGTGTGTGTTGTGTGTGTGTGTGTGTGTTAGAGGGGAGAGAAGAGAGAGTGAGAGAGAGGGAGGAGAGAGGGGAGATAGAGGAGAGGGAGGAGAGAGGAGAGAAGGAGAGAGGAGAGGTCTAAAAGGCTTTGTAGTCTACTGATGAAACTGTGATGTATGGCTTGACTACATCATGCAAGTTCAAGAGTACATGTACATCAATTACTATTTGTGTCTATAACAAAAAGCGATGTGTTCTGTTTTACTGTGACTTCAGAATTTACCACGCACACACATAAACATGACTGACACACAAAACATAAACATGCACTGACACACACACACAAACATGCACTGACACACACACTAAACATGCACTGACACACACTAAACATGCATTGACACACCACATTAAACATGCACTGACAAAACACACATAAAAATGCACGACACCACATAAACATGAAATGACCACACACATTAAAACATGCACTGACACACACACAAAAAACATGCACTGACATGCACACATAAACATGCATGACACACACACACATAAACATGCACTGACACACACACATAAACATGCACTGACACACACACATAACATGCACTGACACACACACACATAAAATGCATGCACACCCACAACTTTAAACATGCACTGCACACACACATAAACATGCACTGACACACACACACACATAAACATGCACTGACCACACACACACATAAACATGCACTGACACACAATAAACATGCACGGGACACACACACATAAACATACCTCTCTCTTCTCTCCCACCACACACACACTCACACACACAACACACACAACAACACACACACACACACACCAACACACACACACAGAATGGAAACTGTTTACTTCAATGAGCGGCCCTTGTAAAACAACCAAACACTTGGACATCACTGAATTTTGGATGCCCGAAACTTAATTGTCTTACAGAAACCTATTCGATCAATATACTGCCATTAACTGAACGATATAGAGTCTATGCTCAGACTTGCCAGTTTTGAAGCAAGAATCCTTGAAATGACGGGAGCAAATTGTAGCCCTGTCGGGGTTGAACGATTTAATTTTGTCTGTTGTTTACTGTTGATCAGCTGCATTCTCCACTCATCGTTGTACCTTTCGCCGGTAATTTGTGAAATGTAAGCCCTTTGTGTTTAGATTTCTGGGCGGGACAGCCAACAGTGGCCACAGTTTGCACCCCCCTATTAGATGCGATGTGGTTTTGGTACAAGAAATTGGAGTGTTCATGCGAAAAAAAAACGAGATTTACACCGCCCGGGACACGCGGTTTTCCCAAACACATTGTTTCTCGCTGAAGCTGCCACCGGAAGTTCTTTAGCCCAAGTTCGGCGTGGCTCGCGAGCAGTACTTCGCGCGGCCATCTGGTCTTGTTAGTCCCTTTGCTGGTACGGTCCCTGCTGAGACTAACGCTCTTTTACATTGTTGTTTAAGCAGCAGGACCTATGAAGCCTGAATTTGTTGTTTAGGTTTGGAATGTTGTAGTTCCATTTCCAAACGGTTTCAGCTCTATGTGTGTGGCGCTTGTGGTCGGCACAGGAAAAAAAGTATGTACACGGTTTTGAACTGTCTTCGCTCGCTTTGAGGCTGGTGTGTAACAGATCGTGGTAAAGGTGTGTAACAGATGTGTTACAGGGTTGTAAAAATCGTGGGGTTAACAGGTGTGTAACGGAAGAGTTTATTTTTTTTAAAAATTCGTTTTGTTTGTTTATTTATGAATGTATTATTTATTTGTTTATTGTTTATTACTGTTTCATTTATATATTTATTTGTTCTTTTTTTAGTTATTTAATTCCATTATTTATATTCTATTATTTTTTTTGGTTTAATCATCTGTCGCTATCTGCTATTTAGTCCATAATCAGTGTATCTGTCTGTCTATTATCTATCTGTCTTCTGTCTGTCTGTCTTTTCTATTTGCAGGTAAGGGATATGTTATTTTGTGACTGCTAATTACGAAAACGTTCTGAAACAGGCAATATTGGGTGATTTGGGCCTTTTAATGTTGACTGTGTTTTTTTTTTTTTTTTCTTGTTTAAGCTGAATGTCACCATGTGAATAATTCTTCTCATTGGCAGTTATTTTTGCCTTCAATGAATTAGTGGTGTTTGTGGTTGTGTTGTTGTGTTGTTCTTGTTTTTGTTGTTGTTTCTTGTTTTATGTTGCATTGAGAGACTGTGTTTTAGGACACCACCCCCCTCCTTCCGCCATCTTAAGTGTGTGTGTGGTGGTGGTGTTTTGTGTGTGTGTGTGTGTGTGTGTTGGGTGTGTGTGTGGTGCGTGCGTGGGGTGTTGTGGTTGTTCTCCGAACGTTTGGAATACTCTCTCTCTCTTTTCTCTCTCTCTCTTCTTCTTCTCTCTCTCTCTCTTCTCTCTCTCTCTCTCTCTCTCTCTTTCATGTTTTATGTGTTTCCCTGTGGTGGTCTGTGGTGGTAATCGACATGATGGCAACTGCTGTGGTCATGTTTGTCCCCTGTGCCCCCTCCCCCCCTCCCTCCTAACTTTAGCTCCCTATCGATTTTCGCTGTGTTTTATATTCATGTGTTTATTATAGTTAACACTTTAGTTAAGTGCCTTTATCCGCTGCACACATTCGTGATTCGTTTCTCAGGATCTGGGGGGTTGGAGAATTGCGAGCGTTTTGAATTTTCTGTCTGTAACCCCCCCCCCTCCCATGAACAAGGCATGAAAGCCGAAAATTTGGGAAATTTCAATCTGTTTGTTTCGATTTTTATCTACTTTGGGCTGTCTAATGGTGTGTTACTACTTACCCCACACACACACACACTACACCACACACCACACCACTCACACCACACCCACACACACATATTTATATATATACTATATATTATAATTAATATATTGTGTGTGTGTTTTGTGTGTGTGTGGGTGTGTGTGTGTGTCTATATTACGCATATGATAATATTTAAACATTGATTTCAACCTTCAATAGAAAGAACAACTGGACCCCTTAAATGATTTTGGTGTATAGTATGGGTATTCTCTTTTTTTCTTTTTCTTTATTTTGTTTTTACAGTGATTTGACTTCACTTGAAAAAAATAATGGGCACTTGAATATATTTTTGGTATTTTGGTATAGTTTAAAATGTACGTGGTATATATTATATTTATATATATTATTATAATATATATATTTTATATATATATTACATGCATGCACACAACACACACGCAGCACGCACACACCCCACACACACACTCACAACCACACACACACACACACAACACACAGCACGCACGCACGCCGACACAAAGAAAAGAAAAAAAAAAAGGTTTTAAAGTGTGACAAGAGAAACAAAGCAAAGTAAATTGAAAGAGACCGACCAATTGCAAAAGTCCCTACAGAACGGAGATGGACAAGAAACATGTCCTTTCACTACCTAATCGCCCGGACTGAAACAGAAATAAACGAAAGAAAATGAAATGGAGAAATGAAGAAAGAATATAAAAGAAACTGCCCTGGCGTGTCGAAATTGCCCGAAAAAAAAACGTGTGTGTATTTTTTTGTTGGGTTTTTGTTGTTTTTTTTTGTAGAACAAAACAGGGGAAATGGTCCACAAAGCAAAAAGAAAAAAAAAAGGAAAGTAGACAAACAGTGAAGCCCGACCCCCCCCCCCACCCCCCTCAAAAAAAAACAATTTAAAAAAAAATATAAATAATAAAAATAAAAATTTAAAAAAAAGCCGCCTTCAAAGAGAGTGACGAAAAGATATTAACACATTAACTCACAGATGGCGGGGGAAATATTTGTACTGCAAGAACCCCTGACAAATCCGGTGGGCTTGGGGGCCCAAGGAGGAGAGAGAGAGAGGAGGAGAAAAGGAAGAGA
>CM031628.1:823058-825558 GCA_018398815.1 Conus ventricosus
AGCAAGAGCCCTATTGTTTGTTGTTGATTGTTTACCGTTGCTGCTCATTCATATTTCTTTACACGAAAAGTTAAGTGGGCGGAAAGGACACAGAGGAGGGGAGTCTCATTTCAACAAGTGTCAAAACAAAAAAACAAGACAAAACAACAACACAACAACACAAAAGGCAAATGTTGGTTAAACAGTACTTGTGACACGAAGCACTTTTATTGGCGGAGGCGATCAAATATAATTAGAATGTCAACAAAAAAAAACGCAACAAACAAAGGCAAATGTTCGGTTAAAACGTCTGTTACACGAACACATTTATGCGGAGGCAGATCGATATAGATAGAAAGATCAACAACAACAACAACAACAACAACAAAAGGCAAATGTTCGGTTAAAACACGTACCTGTGACACGAAGCACTATTTATTGGCGGAGGCAGATCGAATTATAGATAGAAAAGATCAACAACAACAACAACAAAAGGCAAATGTTGGGTAAAACACGTACCTGTGACACGAAGCACTATTTATTGGCGGAGGCAGATCAGTATAGATAGAAAGATCAACAACAACAACAACAACACAAAAGGCAAATGTTCAGTAAAACACGTACCTGTGACACGAAGCACTATTTATTGGCGGAGGCAGATCAATATAGATAGAAAGACCAACAACAACGAACATGTTCATTAAAAAAAAGTCGTTAAGGGGAGGTAACCTTTAATTACGAGGTAAATCTGAACTAGATAGAAACAACAGCAAACATGTTCCACCAAGGAAGTCCCTAAAAAAATTAAAAGAGAGAGAGAGAGGAGAGAGAGAGAGGAGAGGGAGGGAGAGAGACTTTGTTTGGGCGATAATCCAAGATTAATAGAAAAAAGCAACAGTAAAAAAGTTTCATAAAAATAAGCTCCTAGAAGCAGAGGGGCTTGTATTGGAGGAGGTAACCCAGTATGGTTGCGAAAAAAAAAATGAACAGAATTTTTTTTCTGTAAACACGAGTCCCTGAGGAGACATCTCATACATATGAGGTATATCCCATATTAAAAAAAAGGTTTAAAAAAAAGAACAGAAGAAACAGTAATAAACATGTTTCCATAGAAAAGAAGTCTGTAAAGGGAGAGGGGCTTTATTTGGGAGGTAAAGTATTTACAGATGTAAGGGGGGAAAAACAACAAAAGCAACAAAACGAACGTTTTCCATTTAAAAAAAAACCAAAAACCATTATTCATGAAAAAAAAAAAAACAGTCTTTAAAGGGGTGGTGTCTTCATTTGGGCCGATAAAGCTACCACAAACCCGAAAAGATGGTCCTTAAAACCAAGTCTTTAAATAAAGGAATTTTTTTTTCCTCGAAACTTTTCGGAGGTGAATGCAACGCACGCAACCTCCACCTTTAACCCTGTCTCACCTTTAATTAAAGAAAGCGTAATGGAAAAAAAAGTTAAACAAAACAAAATAAAATGAAATGAAATAAAGCATGTTTTCAACATGTCTTTTATAAGGAGGATTCTTTCCTGGGGGGTCTTCACTAGGAAGTGCTGTTGAAAGTGAAAAGGAGTTCCTTTTTTTTTTTTCCATGGCTCACTCTTGTCTGCTGCTTCCTTCAGCAAGGTCAGTGTTGACCAGACCTTGGGCTTTGTGGGATAATTGGTGATGGGGTCAAAGTTGACGGTCACGTCACGCGCTCGTTCTTGGGGCTTTGACGATCAGAAAAGTCCAGGTTTACCCGCCCTGGGCTTCGGGATCCTGCAGGAGTGGCGTACGTGCTTGTTGAGCAGAAGGTCAACGTTTACAAGCCTCTAGGTTTGGGGATCCTTAGGTCATGATGTACATGTTTAGCAGAAAGTCAAGGTTTACCGTCCTTGGGACTTGGGGTCCTTTGGTGATAAGGTCAAGGTTTACCTGTCCTTGGGCTTGGGATCCTTTGGTGATAAGGTCAAGGTTTACCTGTCCTTGGGACTTGGGATCCTTTGGTGATAAGGTCAAGGTTTACCTGTCCTTGGGACTTGGGATCCTTTGGTGATAAGGTCAAGGTTTACCTGTCCTTGGGCTTTTGGATCCTTTGGTGATAAGGTCAAGGTTTATCTGTCCTTGGGCGTTGGGATCCTTTGGGATAAGGTCAAGGTTTACAGTCCTTGGGCTTTTGGATCCTTTGGTGATAAGGTCAAGCTTTACCTGTCCTTGGGCTGTGGGATCCTTTGGTGATAAGGTCAATGTTTACCGTCCTTGGGCTGTGGGATCCTTTGGTGATAAGGTCAAGGTTTACCTGTCCTTGGGCTTTGGGATCCTTTGGTGATAAGGTCAAGGTTTACCTGTCTTGGGCATGTGGATCCTTTGGTGATAAGGTCAAGGTTTACCAGTCCTTGGGCTGTTGGGATCCTTTGGTATAAGGTCAAGGTTTACCTGTCCTTGGGCTTTGGGATCCTTTGGTGATAAGGTCAAGGTTTACCTGTCCTAGGGTTTGGGATCTTTTGGTGACGTCACGGTTTACCTGTCCTCGAGCTTTGG
>CM031628.1:830558-847317 GCA_018398815.1 Conus ventricosus
TGTTCAATAATCATGAAGGTGATAATACGCTCTTCTTTTTTTTTTTTTCTTTTTTAAAAGATTTTGTTTCTTTTTCTTTTTTTTCTTCTTTTTCTTTCTTTTTCTTCTTTTTCTTCTTTTTTTTTTATTTTTATTTTTTAAAGTAAATGTAGACAGTGAATACACTCTTTGTAGAGCGTTGGGGCTTGCAGGATTAACCTACTCTTTATTTTGCACAGTAAAGGAACTAAAGCACGTTTTCTCTTCTCCTTCTTAAAACACTAAAACTCTACATTTTATAGTAAAGTAGAAAATGAATTTTTGCATTTGTGTGGTCTTGTTTATTTTGAAAACAACGGAATACACACTTATGGTGTTCATTACTTTGCGGCGATAGGGGGCCGCTTCTTTTGTACCTCAGTCTTAAAAAGTAATAAACAGCTGTATTTTTATACACTAAAGTAAAACAACAAAAACATACATTTATATCATGCAGTAAACCGGATCGTGATCCTCGGTGCGGGCTCGAATTTCGCTAAGGGGGATTTTTTCTCCTCGGAGTTAACATTGGGGTTCTGATCTTTCCCCCTCAGTCCTTCCAATAATATAACCCGAGGTTCCGTGTGGAACGCCGAAACTTTTGCCACACTTTAAAATCCTATCCCCCTTTTCGGAAGAGAGGCCCAGTTGGCCGTTGGTATGGTGACACGTGACACATGCATGCACCTTCCTAAAGATGGGTATGGCTGCCGAAAAAGGGCGGGATAAAAAACGGTCCTACACAAAACTCCATGCCTGTCTTCAGGCAGGTCCGAGGAGTATCAGCCGGCGTCGCGAAAGAAAAAAAAAGAAATCAGCAGAAGCTTCAAGCGATAGTACGCATTGATGAAGCTTGACTTTAAATGTAGACAGCTTTGGAATAAATTTTTGATCAAGAGAAAAGTGCCGTCGATGCGCGGTAAACTTAGATAATTAAATGCACTGTCGTTGCTTTCACTTTAAAAGCAAATGACCTACTTTTCCTTTGCAATGACTTTTTAAAATTTACTCCTCCCCAAAACGTGAGGTATTGAACTAGCAATTTATTTTAAATTTATTTTAGCTTTGAGGCTGTACCCCTGCGAACACCCCCTGTATGAAGGCAGGATTAATCCCATCTACTAAACAAAGAGGGGAGTTTTGTGTGCATGCCGTTTTTTTTTTAAATTTCCCCTTTTTGGCACCCATACTCCATCTTCGGGAAAGCCCGTGCAATAGAAAATTTTTTATGCACGTCAATGTAGAAAATGAAAACGTTTTTGATACTTCTTTTGTCCCAAAAAAACTTGAAACCCTAACCAAAACAAAAAAGCAAAAAAAAAACCCCCTAAAATGCACAAAAAGCTTGCACCAGAAAAAAAGGCGCAGTCCATTTTTGACTAAAACTTAAAACCAGTAGACATTTCGGTTAACACTTTAAGTTTTAAAGCGATGTTCTCTGCTTTGGGCCCGGCTTTGGGCTCATCAGCTATAGAAATAATTGCACGTCTAGGGGCCCGTTAAATTTCAAGCAATAAGCCTTCCACATGCCCCCCTACCCTGCCGTAAAAATACGGTCATAAAGGGCCCACAGGGGCACTCGCCATTGCACACAAAGGAAAAATTAAACATGCCCCTTGTATCCCCCCCAGAAAACCTGCAGCAGTAGCTGCATTGTTCGCCCAGCTAACTGTCAGCAGTCGCATGGTTTGTACGCCAGCTAACCTGTCGCGTAACATGCGCTTGTATCCCCCCGCTACCTGTCGCGTACACATGCACTTGTATCCCCCAGCAACCCTGTTGCAGTAAATGCACTTGTATCGCCCAGAAACCTTCGGTGCACAGCCCTGTATATTGCACCTAACCTAAAAAAAAAAAACACAAATAAAAAAAATAAAAAAGCAGCGGGGAGTCCGCATGTTTCTTAGGTTTGACAGCCGGGTTGACCCGTGCGATCGCCGGGTGCACACAACGGAAGGGAAGGGGAAACCGAATGTACCTCATGTACATTTAAAAAAAAAAGTAATACGCGTTGTAACTAAACATTCCCCGAGAAAAAAATGGAAAGCAGGACTAAAAAGAGAGAGAGAGGGGGGGGGGGAAAAGGAGGAGAGAGAGAGGGAGGAGGAAAAGAGGAGAGAGAGGTTGGAAGGAGGGAGAGGAGATGGGATTCATTCTAAAAATGTCCCATGACAAAAAAAAGCGCGTGACGAGCGGGTTTTAAAACAGAGCCCAATGCAAAAAAAGCAGGGGAAAAATAAGGCGAAAAGATTTGAAAAAAAAAACAAAAAAAAAACAAAAAAAGGAAAAAAAACCACTGTGCGCAGAAGGAGCGGCGGGGAAAATGGATGAAAAAGGCGGTGGGGGGGGGGGGGGGGGGGGGTTTTAAAGAAACACAGCAATGATGATGTTGCCCTGACCCCCGGCGTCATTAGCTGGACATGAAATCTTCTCTTGATGTGAGGTTACAACCCGTCGTACGAAAATGAGGGGGCTTGTGTGTGTGCGTGTGTTGTGTGTTGTGTTGTGTGTGTGTGTGTGTGTGTGTGTGTGTGTGTTTGTGTTGTGTGAGAGAGAGAGGAGAGAAGAGAGAGAGAGAGAGGGTGGTGTGTGGTGTGTGTGTGTGTGTGAGAGAGAGGAGAGTGGTGTGTGGGTGTGGGTGAGAGAGGAGAGAGAGAGAGGGGGAGAGGAGAGTGTGTGTAAAGGGGAGAGAGAGAGAGAGAGGTTGTTGTGGGTGTGTGTGGTGTGTGTGTGTGTGTGTGTGTGTGTGTGTGTGTGTGTGTGAGGAGAGGGGAGAGAGGAAGAGAGAGAGAGGGGGAGTGTGTGTGTGTGTGTTTTGTGAACGTATTTAAGCCATAATTACTCTTCGCGAGCAAGCCTAATACCGGAATATTGTTTGTGGTACGTTGAAAAGCGTAAGTTGTTCATCTGCTGGAAAATACAGTTGAGTAAGAAAAAAAAAATATAAAGATAAACGAGAAAGGAAGAGACGGCAGAAACAAGCGAGACGAGAAAAGAGGAAGGAAGGAAAAGGGAAAAAAAGGAGGTGTAAAAGAAAAAAACAAAGAAAAGGAAAGAATAATTGAAAAGAAGAGAAAGAGAAGAATCGAAACAACGGCAAAAAAAAAAACAAACAAAATAGGTGAAAAATTTTTTTTTTTTTTTTTTTAAAGGGAAAGTTTGCCCCTTTTTGGAAGGAGTTTCTTTCTGTTAGTCTCAAAAGGGGTTAGAAACTTTTGTCATTTTTTCCATTCTTCGTTTTCGTTTGCTTTTTATTTATTTTATATTTATTTATTTATTTTTATAATTGCCTTACTTTATTTTGAACAGGGTCTTTTTTTTTCCATTGTATATAACTGAGGAAACGTCTCAAAAACTGGTTTTCAAACATACTTTTCATTTAGTATTTGGCTTCTTATTATCTTCTCTGACGTACGGTTGATACTCTGGGACACTCCCTTTTAATAGACGGCAAGGATTATTTCCATTACCAACAAAGGGAGTGGATTTTGTGTTGCCATTGACCGTTTTTACCCCGCCATAAAGGCAGCCATACTCATCTTTGGCTTCTCTTCCAATTAGTTTGATGGTATTCGCGGGTTTGTTTTGGTACTGTTGTTGTTGTGTTTGCTACCTCTCGCCTCGGATTCACTATTTCGGTGTGTACGTCATGAAATACGATAATCCGTTTTACAAGTCGGTGAGCGGGAATAAATATCCATTAATTTGTTAACTAAAAGAAATGTGCCTTTTTTTTGGAAAGGTCGTTTTGGGCGGGTACCCTTTTGACCCCAAATTTTGAATCAGTTGCTGTTTTGATGTCCGGTGTGTTTAATTGTTTGTTGCATGTGGCCCAGCATCGACCCAGGTAACGATTTCAGTCAGCCAGGAAAAGGAGCACACCCTTGTATTTTGGTTAACTGTCAGGCTAAATTCTATCTTACAGCCTGATGTCAACTGTTTAGTTGTTTCTTTGGTGTGTGTGATGTTGTGTGTGTGTGTGTGTGTGTGTGTGTGTTGTGTGTGTGTGTTGTGTTTTGTATGCGTGTGTGTGTGTGTGTGTGTTTTGTTGTGTGTGTGTGTGGTCTTTGTTTTGGATGGATAGAAAAACTTCTTTTGTTTATTATAATTATTATCATTATTTTAAACTTTTATCATTATTAGTTTCTTCTTCTTCCTCGTTTAATCTCTTCAATATTTTTTAATAATTTATTATTATTAATTCATTAAGCATTTTTAGCGCGTTGCTCGGTTTGACACGGAGCTGAAAAACATTTACGTTTCACGTATTCGTTTACACAACGGCCGCTCTGCCCGGGTGGACCCGAAGAAGGCTCCCTTGCAGCGAAACTTTTCAGTCGTTTCTCGTTTCCTTCCGTCCCCAAACATCGTCATTTTTTTTCATTTGCCCCCGGAGGGTGCAAACGGTTGTCTGTACAGACTGCCCTTCTCTTGAAATTTGGGTGTTTGATGTGTGGTAGATACGTGTGTGAACAGATGTTTGTACCGCTTTCACAAACGGAACCTCGGTTATAAGTCTCTTTCGTGGGATTTTTTTTTTAAATGTGAAATGGAGTCAGAACCGGGTTTTTAAGATGGGGAAAAAAAAAACTCCCGTATATAAGGCCTGGCGGAGATTCGAACCCCAACATGCCAGGTCGCCAGGATCATCCCGGGGGAGCCCTTTACCAATGAGGGTATTCTGAATCCCAACCGCCACCCCCCCTCACCCCACCCTGGGAAAAAAAAAAAAAACACTCTCTTGGGTTTTTTCTTTTCTTCTGGGGGGGTGTAAGCTAGGGTGTGGTGAGTGGATGACGACGCGAACAACGAAAAAGGTGGTTGTTTGTGCTCGAAGACCGGGGTGGCCCTTAGGTGGGTTTTAAAAAAAAGAAACTGGGGCGAGGGAAAGGGAAAGGGAAAGGAAAAAAAAAAGAGGAGAGGGAGGGAGAAAAGGGAGGGAGAAAGGGAGAGAGAGAGAGAAGAGGAGAGGAGGGGGGGAGAGGGGGAGAGAGAGGAGAGAGAGAGAGAGAAAGGGAAAAGGAGGGCGAGAGGAGGAAGAAGAGAAGGGGGAAAAGAGGGAGAAGAGGAAAAAGAGAGAGGAGAAGGAGAGGAAAAGGGGGGAGAAAAAAAGAAGACGAGAAAAGAAGAGAGAGAGAAGGGGAGGAAGAAAGGGTCAAGAGCGGGGAAATACACACACAACCCACACCAAAACACAGCACCACCACAACCCCACAACCACAACAACACCACCACAACCCCACAACACAACCCCCAACAACCCAAAAGGGAAAACGAGACAGCAACCCCACCAGCACACACACCCACAACACCCAAAACCAACACACACACAAACCAACAAACGCACACCCCCACAAAAAGCCAGCACACAAAAAACACACACACCACAACCCCCAAAACACACCCACACACAAAAAACCACACACACACACACGAATACACAACACCCAAACAACAAAAAAAAAAACCCAACACCACACACACACACACACACCACCAAACACACCAAACCCCCACCAAAACCACCCCACCACCCAACCCCAAAACCAAAAAACGGGCCCCACACACAAACCCCCCGCCGCCGAAAGCACGGCCCCAGACGCACCCCAACACCCAAAAACAAACACAATTTAAAATTTAGAAAGCCCAAAAGACGGGGAAAGGTGAACCGGAATTTCCATCTGGTAAAAAAAAAAAAAAAAAAAAAAGGGGAAAAGAAAAAAGTGAAAAGAAGAAGATTAATTGGGAAACCTAAGTTTTGGAAAAAGGTTTTGGTTCGTTAAAGTGGAAAAATTGTGGGACCCAACAAGGTTGGGGGGGTGGGGTGGTGTTGAAAGGTTTGTGGTAGGTGTGTTTGCGCTGCTGTCCGACTGGGGAAGGGGGGGGGGGCTGGGGGGCGGTGGCGCGGGCGGTGGTGTGTGGTTGGTGTGGGTTGGGGGTGTGGGGGGGTGTGCGTGACCTTTTAGGGGGGGGGATAAGGGAAAAAAAGAAGCGAGTGGGTTGTTGGTTGGGATTTGAAAAGGAAAAGGGAAGTAAATGACCATTAAAAAAGGGGGTTTTGGTTTAAAAAGGTGGGGGTGGTTGTGTTTTCAGAAAATGTTTTTTTTTTTTTTTTGGGAAGGGTTTTGGGTTTTTGGGGGTTTTTTTTTTCCCTTTTTTCGGTGTTTTTTTTTTGCCCCCCCTTTTTGTGTGTGGTGTGTGGTTTTTTTGTGGGGGGTTTGTGGGTGTGTGTTGTGGGTGTGTGTTTGTTGTGTTTGGTTTGTTTTGAGAGGGTTGGGGGGGGGGGGGGGGGGGGGTTTTTTGAATGGTGGGTTGGAGTGTGTTTTATGGTTGTGTGGGCGGGGAAAATGAACGTTACGTGTAATGGGTTTTATGAACGTTGTTGGGTGGGTGTGGGGGGTGGGTTGTGGTGTGTGTGTGTGGTGGTTTGTTGGTGTGGTGGTTGTGTGGGGGTTGTGTGTGTGTTGTGGGGGGGGAGGGTTTTTATGGTGGGGGGGGGGTTTGTAAAGGGTGGTTGGGGGGGGTTGTGGTGGGGGTTGGTGTTTTTTGATGGAGTGAAATTTGTTTGTGGTTTGTTGTGGTTTGTGGGTGTGGGTGTTTTTGGTGTTTTCTTATTTTTTGTTGGTTTTAAAATCTTTTCCTTTTGTTGGTGGTTGGGGTTGCAAATTTTTTTTTTTTTATTTAATTTATTTATTTTTGTCTGTTTAAAATTGGGATCCCGGGTATCATCCTTTTTCTTTCTTTCTTTTTGTTCCCTTTTTTTTTGTTTTCCCCTTTTTTTCTGTCTTGGGTTTCTGTCTGTCCTTCTCTCTCTCTCCTTTTTTTTCTTTTTTATTTTTTCATTTTCTCTCTCTCTGTTTCCCCCTTTTTTCCTTTTGGGAAAAGGGTTGGCTTCCCCTTTTCGTTTCCCAAAATCTTTCCCTTTTTTTGTTGGGAAAGGGTTTGTTCCTACCCCTTTTGGGGCCAAGGCAACCCATCGGACCTCTGAATTTTTTTGAAGGGGAAAACTTGGGGTTCTGTTTTGGGAAAAATGGGTTCCCCGTCCCACAAACCCACCCTTTTTCCCCTTAACCCCCTTTTTTTTTTTTTAATGGAAAGTTTGCCTTAGCCGGGACGCTTTTTAAATTTTACAAAGGGTTTTCCCTTTTTTTTCAAAAAAAAATTGGTTTTTTTGTTTTTGGGTTGTTTTTTTTTCCCTTTTTTCCCACCCCACACCCCAAAAACCATTTTTTAAAAAAAATTATTTTGATTTGATATTTTTAATATTTTAAAGTTTTTATTTTAAATTCTTTGCATTTTTAAAAAAAATAAATTTTTTACATATTTTTCCATTTTTTTCCTTTTTTTTTTATTAATTTAAAAGATCAAGAAACCACCAAAAAAAAAGGAACTCCCCGGGGCCGTTAAATTTGGGGTTGAATGAATTTGTGTTTTTTTTTTGTTTTTCTTTTTATTGTAAAGAAAATTTTTTGGGTGGATTTTTTTTTGGGGAGGGGTGGGAGAGGTTATTTATTAAAAATTTTTTTTTTTTTTTGGGGGGGGGGGAGGGGGGGAAAAGGAGGGGGAGTGAAAAAACGAAGAGATGGGTCAATTTTTGGGATTTTTTTGGGGAATTTTAATTAACTTTATTTATTAAAGGTGTGATTTGAAAAAAGTTTTTGGGTTAAGGTTTCTTATGGGGGAGGTTTTTTTTTTTTATTTATTTTTTGTTTTTTTTTTTTTTATCCAAATTTCCCCCCTTTTTTATATTTTATTACTTTTCTTTTTTTAATTTTTTTTTTTGGTTGTTTGCTGCTTGAACTTTCTGTTTTTTTTTTTTTTCTTTCTTCTATTTTTGACATTTTTCAACAGCCTTCCCACAAATATTTAAAAAACACACACACCCCACCACACACCCACACAATTTTTAAAAACACACAAAAAAACACCAACCCCACACACACAAAAATTTTTAAATTCCATTTTTCCCCTTTTTTCTAACCCCTCTTACCTACCACAACCTACAAACCCCCTTAATCATCCGGGTTTTAAAAATTTTTTTAAGGCTGATTTTTAGTCCTTTCCGGCCTAAAAATTTAACCATCCCAAAACTAAAAAAAATCGTTTTTTTCGGTGCTTTGTTTTTTTTTGTTATAAACGATTTTTTTATATATATATTATTTTATTAATATTTAAAATAAAAAATATATTTATATAAATTTTTCATACTTATTAATTTTTTTGCTGGGGTTTTCGTTTACTTTTTTTTTTTTTTTTTTTTTTTTTGGGGGGGGGGGGGGGGGATGGGGTAAAAGGAAGTGGGGGAGTGAAAGCAAGAGGATGCGGCGGTCTCTTTGTGGGGTCGTCTATTCTCAGCGCAGGAGATTATCGGTGAATTATCGTGAATTGACTTTATTCAAGTTTAAAGGCTGTGCCAGTCTTGAACAAAAGTTACTGTGTGTTAGTTTTCTTATGGGAGCCGAAGTGACCCTACTTGTTTACTGTTTATTGTTTACTGTTCCCTGCCTCATTTTCATTTTCAGTATCGGCGAATGAGTTGACCCCGCCGTGAATTTCTATGGCAGTGTGTTCATTACCTGTTGATGCTGTCGAGGTGGTGGTGGTTGTTGTTGTTGTTGTGAGGTTGTGTGGTGTGGTGGTTGCTGCTGCTGCTACTGTTGCTGTTGTTGTTGGTGGTGGTGGTGGTGGTGGTGCTGCTGCTGCTGCTGCTGTTGTTGACAGCTTATCCGAACAGCCCTTCCCCACAAAATAATAAAACACACACACACACGCACACACACACACGCACGCACGCACGCATCACGCACGCACGCACGCACGCACACACACACACACACACACACACACACACACAGACGAGTAGTGTACGAGATTCCAGTAGTACTGATCGAGTGTGCTGGTTTCCTAGCGACTCGCGGCTCTCCACTACGCCACGTTTACGCCCTAACAACGATCAGGCTGTGAAGTAGCAGTACAGGGTTCAGACAGGTCTTAACAAGGTCTGGAAAAAGTCTGGAAATTTGAAGTCCGCTTTCCAGGCCCTGGAAAAGTCTGGCAATCTCACCATGGCCTGGAATAGCCTGGAATGGAAGAATCAAGCACCGTTGTCTGATATCATGCATGGCTGCTTTAGTTTTCAGCATCATGTAGCGTTTATAATGCGAATATAATATATATATATATATATATATATATATATATATATATATATATATATATATAACATAACATACATATATATAATATACATATATACATACATATATATAATATCATATATATCCCGTGCCCTGAAACGTGATATTTCGTGAATGCGTACTTTCACTTTTGCCATCCAATTTCTTCTGAGTTACTTCCCCTACATCAAGATCGTGTCAACGTTTGTGTTTATAACATCACTGTAAAACATTGTATTATGAACACAGTCTTGCAAGTGGAATTGGAAATGCGGGTCTTGGCCTGGAAAAAAGGTCAGGAAAGGTCTGGAATTTTGAGTTCCATTTCCTGTATGAACTCTGTAGTAGTAGTTGTTGTTGTTGTGGTTGTAGAGGGGTGGTGGTGGTAGTAGTAGTAGTAGTAGCAGCAGTAATAGTAGTAGTAGTAGTAGTAGTAGTAGTAGTGCGGTGGTGGTGGTAGTAGTAGTAATAGTAGTAGCAGTAATACTTACACAGCGCCTATCCTCGGCTAGAGACCAAGCTCTAAGCGCTTTACAATCCACGCTCTCGGTGAGACAAAACGGGCCGCCTGCCTGGGGTAGAGCCGACTGAAGAGCTGCCAGCTGACACTTCCTTCAGTCGTTTCCCGCGTCAGTCAGTCTGTCAGTCACACAGGTTTTCACTCATACTTTCCTTCTCTTTGGCGAAGGCTCGATCGTGTTTCTAAGTGTCATCAACTCCAACGGCTAACTCTTTCGAAAGTTGGTGATGGGATTTTTTTTTTCTTTCTTTTTTTTTTTCTTTCTGTCTTTTTTTCCCCCTTTTTTTTACGTGTGTACACGATGTGACGCGCGCGTTCACACTCAGGGAACCTCGGTTTCTAGTCTCATTCGAAGCACTCTTTGGGGAAGTGGAGTTAGAACCGATTTGAACTCCGAAGGGGAAAATCCTCCCCCCCCCCCCCCCCCCCCCCCCCCCCCCCCCAAAATAAAACGGCCATGTGGAGATTTGCATCTTACTGCGGTTTCTTTCTTTCTTTCTTTTTCTTTTCTTTTTAAAAACATTTTTTGCCTTATCATTATTGTCATTTAAGAAAAAAACAAACTTTTTCTTCATTTCTTGTACGACTACGGAGTGACAGTTGAACCAACCGCTGGGCTGGGCCCTCGCTGCCCTGTCGCAGTGTTGCTTTGCCAATAGGGCAAGAACGATAACCTCTGTTTCCCGTGGTTCCCTCCTCGTATCTATATCTATGTCTCTATCTGTCTGTCTGTCTATCTCTATCTATCTATGCATCTGTCTATCTGCCTGTTTGTCTGTGTATCTGTCTATGTAGCTGCCAAATTATCTATCTATCCGTCTGTCTGTCTATTTATCTGTCTATCTTTGTATTTGTCTGTCTTTCTATCTATCTGTCTTTCTTTCTATCTGTCGATCGATCTGTCTACCAATCTGTCTATCTATCCGGCTATCGATCTGTCTATCTATCCGTCTGTTGTTGTCTGTCTATCTCTCTGTCCATTTGTCTACTGTGTCTATCTGTCTATCTAACTACCTATCTACCTGCTACCCATAAATCCATCCATGTATGGATGGATGGATGGAGTATCTGTCTGCCTATCTATCTATCTATCTGTCTATCTTCTATCTATCTATCTATGTCTGTCTGCCTGTGTGTCTTTCAGTCTGTCCATCGGTCGGTCTGTCTATCTGTCTATCCTTTTGTCTGTCTATCTACCAATCTCTCTCTCTCTCTCTCTCTCTCTCTCTCTCTCTCTCTTTCTCTCTCTCTCTCTCTCTCTCTCTCTCTCTCTCTCTCTGTCCCCCCCCTCCCACCCCCAAAATATTTCTGTTCCATTTACTTCTTTTTTTTCTTTTTCTTTCAGAAATGAATTTAAAGTCATTGTAATGCGTGTGGTGAGCTGAAGCAGACAGGCATTGCCCTGAACACAGTCCGGTCAGTGTCTGTGGCGTGGGTAGGAGTGTTGGAAATGGTAGACCCTAATGGTCAGTGCCCTGAACACAGTCCGGTCAGTGTCTGTGGCGTGGGTAGGAGTGTTGGAAATGGTAGACCCTAATGGTCAGTGCCCTGAACACAGTCCGGTCAGTGTCTGTGGCGTGGGTAGGAGTGTTGGAAATGGTAGACCCTAATGGTCAGTGCCCTGAACACAGTCCGGTCAGTGTCTGTGGCGTGGGTAGGAGTGTTGGAAATGGTAGACCCTAATGGTCAGTGCCCTGAACACAGTCCGGTCAGTGTCTGTGGCGTGGGTAGGAGTGTTGGAAATGGTAGACCCTAATGGTCAGTGCCTGAACACAGTCCGGTCAGTGTCTGTGGCGTGGGTAGGAGTGTTGGAAATGGTTAGACCCTAATGGTCGTGCCTGTAAACACAGTCGGTCAGTGTCTGTGCGTGGGTAGAGTGTTGGAATAGTAGACCTGCATATGTGTTAGTATATACAGCTATGATTTGAGGGTTTTATCCTGGGACTGAGTGCAACCACACTGATATGATGGACTGGGCTATAATGATACACACGATATGATGGACTGGGCTGTAATAAAACACCGATATGATGGACTGGGCTATAATGATACACACGATATGATGGACTGGGCTTAATAAAACACGATATGATGGACTGGGCTGTAAATAAAAAAACGATATGATGGACTGGGCTATAATGTACACGTATGATGGACTGGGCTATAATGATTATGATGGACTGGGCTATAATGAGATGTGATGGACTGGGCTATAATGAGCTATGATGGGATGGGCTTATAATGAGTATGATGGACTGGGCTATAATGAGATTGATGGACTGGGCTATAATGAAGATGGACTGGGCTATAATGAGATGATGGACTGGGCTATAATGAGATTGATGGACTGGGCTATAATGAGTATATGATGGCATGGGCTATAATGAGATAGTGATGGACTGGGCTATAATGAGATGTGATGGACTGGGCTATAATGAGCTATGATGGACTGGGCTATAATGAGATGTGATGGACTGGGCTATAATGAGTTGATGGACTGGGCTATAATGAGCATAGTGATGGACTGGGCTATAATGAGATGTGATGGACTGGGCTATAATGAGCTATGATGGACTGGGCTATAATGAGATGTGATGGACTGGGCTTATAATGAGCTATGATGGACTGGGCTATAATGAGATATGATGGACTGGGCTATAATGAGATGTGATGGACTGGGCTATAATGAGCTATGATGGACTGGGCTATAATGAATATGATGGACTGGGCTATAATGAGATGTGATGGACTGGGCTATAATGAGATATGATGGACTGGGCTATAATGAGATTGATGGACTGGGCTATAATGAGTATGATGGACTGGGCTATAATGAGATATGATGGACTGGGCTATAATGAGATGTGATGGACTGGGCTATAATGAGATGTGATGGACTGGGCTATAATGAGATATGATGGACTGGGCTATAATGAGGACTGATGGACTGGGCGGTATAATGAGATGTGATGGACTGGGCTATAATGAGATTGATGGACTGGGCTATAATGAGATGATGGACTGGCTATAATGAGATGTGATGGACTGGGCTTATAATGAGCTATGAGGACTGGGCTTAATGAGATGTGATGGACTGGGCTATAATGAGATGTGATGGACTGGGCTATAATGAGCTATGATGGACTGGGCTATAATGAGATGTGATGGACTGGGCTATAAGAGCTATGATGGACTGGGCTTAATGAGATTGATGGACTGGGCTATAATGAGATGTGATGGACTGGGCTATAATGAGATGTGATGGACTGGGCTTAATGAATAATGGACTGGGCTTAATGAGATGATGGACTGGGCTATAATGAGATGTGATGGACTGGGCTATAATGAGCTATGATGGACTGGGCTATAATGAGATATGATGGACTGGGCTATAATGAGATGTGATGGACTGGGCTATAATGAGATGTGATGGACTGGGCTATAATGAGATGTGATGGACTGGGCTATAATGAGATATGATGGACTGGGCTATAATGAGCTATGATGGACTGGGCTATAATGAGATGTGATGGACTGGGCTATAATGAGATGTGATGGACTGGGCTATAATGAGATGTGATGGATGGGCTATAATGAGATTGATGGACTGGGCTATAATGAGATGTGATGGACTGGGCTATAATGAGTATGATGGACTGGGCTATAATGAGCTATGATGGACTGGGCTATAATGAGATGTGATGGACTGGGCTATAATGAGATGTGATGGACTGGGCTATAATGAGATGTGATGGACTGGGCTATAATGAGATATGATGGACTGGGCTATAATGAGATGTGATGGACTGGGCTATAATGAGCTATGATGGACTGGGCTATAATGAGATGTGATGGACTGGGCTATAATGAGATGTGATGGACTGGGCTATAATGAGTATGATGGACTGGGCTATAATGAGATGTGATGGACTGGGCTATAATGAGTATGATGGACTGGGCTATAATGAGATGTGATGGACTGGGCTATAATGAGTTGATGGACTGGGCTATAATGAGATGTGATGGACTGGGCTATAATGAGATGTGATGGACTGGGCTATAATGAGCTATGATGGACTGGGCTATAATGAGATGTGATGGACTGGGCTATAATGAGTTGATGGACTGGGCTATAATGAGATTGATGGACTGGGCTATAATGAGATTGATGGACTGGGCTATAATGAGATGTGATGGACTGGGCTATAATGAGATGTGATGGACTGGGCTATAATGAGCTATGATGGACTGGGCTATAATGAGCTATGATGGACTGGGCTATAATGAGATGTGATGGACTGGGCTATAATGAGATGTGATGGACTGGGCTATAATGAGATGTGATGGACTGGGCTATAATGAGATATGATGGACTGGGCTATAATGAGTATGATGGACTGGGCTATAATGAGATATGATGGACTGGGCTATAATGAGATATGATGGACTGGGCTATAATGAGATTGATGGACTGGGCTATAATGAGCTTGATGGACTGGGCTATATGAGATGTGATGGACTGGGCTATAATGAGATATGAATGTGGACTGGGCTATAATGAGTTGATGGACTGGGCTATAATGAGATGTGATGGACTGGGCTATAATGAATGGATGGGTAAATGAGATGATGGACTGGGCTATAATGAGATGTGATGGACTGGGCTATAATGGTATAATGGCTAAATATGATGGACTGGGCTATAATGAATTGATGGACTGGGCTATAATAGCTATGATGGACTGGGCTATAATGAGCTATGATGGACTGGGCTATAATGAGATGTGATGGACTGGGCTATAATGAGATATGATGGACTGGGCTATAATGAGATGTGATGGACTGGGCTACAACTATCTGAATGAATCGATGGAGACGTCACGTGGCCGCGCCATGAATGGCAGTAGGCAGACAGCTTCCAGCTGACAATCTTCACTCACACACCTGGAGAAACACGTGTGTGTGTGTGTGTGTGTGTGTGTGTGTGTGTGTGTGTGTGTGTGTGTGTGTGTGTTGTGCTGTGGTGTGTGTGTGTGTGTGTGTGGTGTGTGTGTGTGTGTGTGTGTGTGTGTGTGTGTGCGTATTGTGTTGTGGTGTATGTGTGTTTGTGTGTGTGCGCGCGCGTGTGTGTGTGTGTGTGTAAAGTACATACATACCTATATTCATACGTACACACAGACATGCATACATACATGCAAACATGCATATCCACCACATATATTCTATTCAGTTCTTGTTGTTTATAGTCCAGCCGACCGCGATTGGCGTTTTCAGGGCTGATATACATACATACATTACATACATGCATATGTACAGACGTACATACATACACACATAAATACATATGCACGTACGTATGCTCGTAAATAATAGGTATGCATGTTGTAAAAATGAAAATTGCAATATTAGCGCTGCTAGTACTTTTGTGCATCAATACTGACAAATATATACATACGTTCTATGTTCTATGCAGGCACGCATACATACATACATATATACCTACATACATGCATATATACCTAATATATGCATACATACAAACACGCATATAATGCACACGTGCAAACATACGTGCATGCATGCATATAGATACATACATAGATACATACCCGCGTACAAATAGACCAGCATACATGCATGAATGCATACATACATACATGTGTGCATGAATTTTAGTAAAAAGGCAAAATGTAACATCGCCAATCTACTGTTTCTTCTGCTACTGCACACACGTGTATCCGTGAATTATAATGACAAACAAATATCAGCAGAACTATTATTGTTGCTATTACTTCACCTGTGCGACGCCTTTGTTACTTCTACTACTATTGTTACTACTACTACTACTACTACTTCTACTACTACTGCTACTGCTGCTGCTGCTCTTGCTACTACCACTACTACTACATATACACGCACACATGCGCACGCACAAAACCACACAAACACACACACACACACACACACACACACACACACACATTCACACACGCACATAGCACACACACACACACACACACACACACACACACACCAGCGCGCGCGCGCGCGGCGACGCCGCGCGCACACACACACACACACACACACACACACACACACACCACACACACTCTCTCTCTCTTCTCTCTCTCCTCTCCACACACACACACCACACACACACACACACACACACGCACGCACACACAGCACCACACACAACACACACACACACACAACACACACACACACACACACACACACACACGCCATAGTACCGCTGCAACAACAGTAGCTGGGCGACCAAACCAAGGGCCATAACTTCGTGCCCGACAAGAGAAAAAGAAACACCAAGAAGTTTCATCGCCTTCCTTGCCGCGGTGCGCACTTGGTACCACGTGACTGGGTTTCCCTGGAAACCGGAGATGGGGACAGAGAGAGAGACGAGAGAGAGAGAGTGGCAGGTTCGTGCGTGTGTACTTTAATGATGATGATGATGATGGTGTGTGTGTGTGTGTGTGTGTGTGTGTGTGTGTGTGTGTGTGTGTGTGTGTGTGTGTGAGTGAGAGAGAGAGAGAGAGAGAGTGTGTGTGTGTGTGGGGTGTGTGTGTAGATGAGAGTGGATATTTCCCGAATGATGCAATAAAAACAATAGACTCATAATTTTCTTCTGTATTTGTTGGTTTATTATTTATTCATTTATTCACTTTACTTTTTAATAGGGAGGAAGGAGCGGGGGAGTGGGGGTTAAAAAAGAGGAGGTGGAAGGGTGGGGGGAGGGGAGAGGGGAAGGATGGAGGAGGATAGGGGTTGTCGGAGAATGAAGTACCATTCTCGGTTTAAACAACAGTGTATTTGAGGTTGATAACAGGACAACCTTTCTCTTAATTGTATACACTTTTTTTTAAAAAAAACAAGGACAGACCGCGCGAATACAATAGGCGCAATAAACTCACAGAAATATGTATGCCAGGGTAATTTTTCACCGTTTCAACGTATTAGCATCAACAGGACAAATCATTAAACGTGTCTTGCCCTAGCATTAAAAAAACAACAAACAAAAAAACGC
>CM031628.1:847417-892072 GCA_018398815.1 Conus ventricosus
GACTCCGAGGTGACCGGCCGGCAAGCGTGGGCCTGGGAGAAGGCCGCCCTGCTGTCCGCCAACTTCCGGACGCCCGTGAAGCTGCTGGTCATGCGGACGCTGCCCCGAGCCTTGGCCTTGGCGTTCTCAGGGAGGTAGTGGATGGAGCTGGTACGAGACATGACTCGGGACGGCAGGAGTCTGCGCTTTCCTTCACCGGGGGTGGGGGGGAGGGTGCGGAGTGGCGGAGAGTCTCACCACACGGCCGCTGTCGATGCAGGCAGGACACCACTGTGCGGACCGGTGAGGGACTGAGTGAGAAAAGAAAGCAGGCAATACATATCACACAATGTATATAGCGGCTTGCTAAAGGCTCTAGGTGCTGTGCCAATCCGCACTCTCGTGTGCACAACGGGCTGCCTACCTGGGTAGTGCCGACTGAAGAGCCGCCTGCCGGCGCTTCATTGTCGTTTTCCCGTGTCATTTGGTCAACATTGTTCACTCAGTTTTCTTACTTTCTTCATTCTTTCTATTTCTCACGCAGGGTGCGCATTATGTGTAACGTGTCATCCATACCAACGGCCAAACTGGCCTTCTCTTTCAGAAAGTTGGTGATGGGATTTCACGTGTGTGCAAGGCGTTATGCGTGCGTTCACACACGGAACCTTGGTACATAGTCTCATTCGAAGGACTGTTTGGGAAATGGAGTCAGAACCAATGTTAAATCCAAGGGGGAAATCCCTCCTATACCGAAACGGTCCGGCGGAGATTCGAACCCGCAACCCCAGGATCACCAAGATCACGAGTCCGGCGCTCTATCAACTGGTCTATTCCGGCTCTGTTTACTTCAAGATACCATATCTACTGCCCGGCCGACCGCCAGGGTCTGATCAGAGCAGCAAGCAAGTTGAAAACAAAGCAGTGTACGAGAGGAAATGCCAAGACTGAAAAAAAAACCTCCAGCCCAAGTGAAGCGTTGAAACTATGCGACCGAACCTGAAAACGCTGTGTTGCGTGAAGCGGGTTTACCACGGTGACATGATGTTTGTTTACGTGTTAAAGCTGGAGCGATGTCTGGACACGTTTGTTTATCTTATCAATGTGCATTTTTGCTCGCTTCACACACGTCTAAATGGTCCGTCCATTCTTGCTTCCGGTGTCGCGTGAAATCTGGGAACGTGCTATCTGGGAAGGCCTCCCAGATATCACAGATTTTTCTGGGAACGCGTTCCTAAAATGTACTGTGATATCTGGGAAGGTCCGTGATATCTGGGAAGGCCCGTGATATCTGGGAACGTGGTTTTTTCAGAGCTCAGAAGGGCAGAAAGAAGATGAAAGAAGAATGGATTTTCGAGATAAGGTAGGAAACAATTTATTTAGGTGCAATCGAGATCTTTGGCCTTCTTGGCACTTTCTTTTTTCATTAATTTCTTGGCATGATTTTCACAAAGTACTCTCTGAGGCCTTCTTTGCGTAATTTCAAATTTTCACAAAATAGAAGAATTAAAAACTTTTTCTGAGGCCTTCTATTGAGGCCTTCTTGGCGTGATTGCGAGAGAAATTTGCATGAAAAATCAAAGAACAATATTCTTGCTTCTGAGACGTTCCCAGATTTCACACCAGTTCCCAGATTTCACGATTGGAAGTTCAGGAAATCTGGGAACGCGTTCCCCGATATCACGGTTCCCAGATATTATACGACACCGGGATTACCGTCGCACCTGACACAATCTCTCTTTGTGGAGATGTCATTCTTTTCTCAACAGAACTGTGCGTTTTCAAAGTGTAACCTGCTGATCGTCACTACAGGCGTTCAGTCAATGACTTTCTGTAATCTCACGGGCGGAGAGCGATACTGGAGTACTACTACACGCAGCGTTGGTATCTGCTTTTGAAACGTCGCCCGATTCCCGTATCGTTTTTGCTTCACGGTTTTGTGGTTCGTTTTGTTTCGCTTTGTTTTCATTTGTTTCTTGTTTTTCTTAACTCGCAACTGCCCGCATGCCCAGGCAGTCACGTCTGGGAAGGTCTTGGTCAACGCTTTCAAACGTCGGATTTGTGTTTCAGCCAATTTTTTTTTTCCCCAAGCACACATACTATCTCCTCATTTGCAGACACGTTTAACTTTTTAAAAAAAAAATAAAAATAAAAAAAAGAAAGGAAAAAAAGAAGAAAACTGAATAATCGTCATCATGTAAAGTTACCTGCGCGTGATCTGGATGAAACTAATGCGCTTTTGAATTCATTCGGGTAGGTAAAAAAAAGTTTGAAGCAGTCGGACAGAAATGTGTATCAACAAAGCATACGGACAAATGTAAGGGAGTGAGAAACACTTTTTTTTAAAAAAAATGTCACACTAATTTCAACTAACTGGAAACGCGCCACACACACAGCGCCAACAGTAGCGATATTGGGTCAAGCAGCCATGCGGGACGCCTATGACCGCCAACACCCCCCCCCCCTCCCCCATCCCCCCTCCCAAACCATCTCCACCACCGTCCTCTCCTGTGTGCGCGCGCGCGCCACACACACACCACACCAACAGCGCGCGCCGCCCTTTTACGAAGTAACACACAACACACACGACAGCCGCGAGTTCGAACTCAGGAGCATGGGCAAAGCATTCTGATACAAAGAAACCAGCAAAACGTCATCCAAAAGACAATAATGGGAGGATGAGAAGACCTTGTTCAGATCCCTTGATTACAGCATGAATCACAGCGTTGCCTAATCGTTTTGACCCTCATTTCCCAACCTAAGTATGCCGCCAGCACAGCGACAGCAATTTCTCTAACTTCCCTGACCCAAGAAGCAAACCAACTCACCCCCTCCGATCGAATCGGCTGACAGAAGGCGAAAGAGCCGCAACCCGTCACAGGCTCAGAGAAAGAACGTGACGTCAGATGCGGTGTCTTACGTCATTCGCCGTGACGACATCCCTGAAGAGAACAGTCTCTCCCTCTCTGAAAAATGAAATCCCGGGACGGCCAGTCGCGTGATCACAGGCTGTGGCATAAAAACGAAGCTATCATGACCACAGGCTGTGGCATAAAAACGAAGCTGTCATCACCAGAGGCTGTGGCATAAAAACGAAGCTATCATCACCAGAGGCTTGTAATAAAAACGAAGCTGTCATCACCAGAGGTTGTGGCATAAAAAAACGAAGCTGTCATCGCCAGAGGCTGACAAACATGAAACTATCATTACCACAGGCTGTGGCATATAAATAAATGAAACTATCATCACTAGAGGCTGACATAAACATGAAACTATCATTACCAGAGGCTGTGGCATATAAGTAAATGAAACTATCATTACCAGAGCTGTGGCATAAAAATAAATGAAACTATCATTACCAAGCTGTGGCATAAATAAATAACTATCATTACCAAGGCTGTGGCATATATAATGAAATCATTACCAAGGCTGTGGCATATAAATAAATGAAACTATCATTACCACAGGCTGTGGCATATAAATAAATGAAACTATCATTACCAAGGCTGTGGCATATAAATAAATGAAACTATCATTACCAAGGCTGTGCATATAAATAAAAATACATTACAGAGGCTGTGGCATATAAATAAATGAAACTATATTACCAGAGGCTGTGGCATATAAATAATCATTACCAGAGGCTGTGGCATATAAATAAAATCATTACCAGAGGCTGTGGCATATTTAAATAAATCATTACCAGAGGCTGTGGCATATAAATAAATCATTACCACAGGCTGTGGCATATAATAAATGAAACTATCATTACCACGAGGCTGTGACATAAACATGAAACTATTATTACCACAGGCTGTGACATATAAATAAATGAAACTATCATTACCACGGGCTGTGACATAAACATGAAACTATCATTACCACAGGCTGTGTATAAATAAATAAACTATCATTACCACAGGCTGTGGCATAAATAATGAAACTATCATTACCACAGGCTGTGACATATAAATAAATGAAACTATTCATTACCACAGGCTGTGACATAAACATGAAGCTATCATTACCACAGGCTGTGACATAAACATGAAGCTATCTTTACCACAGGCTGTGACATAAACATGAAGCTATTTTACCACAGGCTGTGACATAAACATGAAGCTATCTCCACAATCATAATCAAAATCAATGGGCTGAAGAAGCCCAATGAACGTATCCTGCTCATTGTTAACACACAGGGACATGCAGGGGAAGGCATGCCCTGTGCTAAGGAGAGAGACAGAGGCCAGGGAGAGAGAGAGAGAGAGAGAGAGAGAGAGAGAGAGAGAGAGAGAGAGAGAGAGAGAGAGAGAGAGAGAAGAGAAGAGAGAGAGAGAGACAGAGAGACAGAGAATATAATAGTCGACTGTATCGAGGATGTTACATCGTTAAGATTAACTCTCAAAATAGATTTAACTAAGTAAGCAAGCGGGCGTGGGCGGCGCCACACACACAGCACCACGCACGCACACACACACACACACACACACACACACACACACACCACACACCACTCCACACACACCCACACCACATACACACAAAACTCTTCACCAATGCAGTCATACAGTCACTCTCCCTCCCACGTCTAATATCACTCTTAGTGAAAAGACGTTAAACTGAACAAAACAACAACAACAACAACAACACACACACACACACACACACACACACACACACACACACTCATACAACACAATTTTTTTTTTTTAACACAGCGGAATTTCGTCTAAATCTTTCTTCCGTAAACCCTAGATCAGATGGAACTTGTTGACCTCTTTCAAAAACTAACAAATCACACCTGGTGGGATGCCACGGGGGCAACATTTTCATGGATTCGGCAGAAAAGCGTTCACGTCGACATCGTCTTAGTCCCAACACTCTTTGGGATCTTGTTTTTCATGTTTTCCCACGGAAGGCACCACGGAGCTTCTTCACCTCTCAGAAGATACGGGTGGGTGTCAAGGGCGCGGCCTGTGTGCGAACAGCACAAGACTGTCTTCCGTTTGAGGCCGCCAGAGGCCCTTGTGACGAATCTTGCAGGTTTGTGTGGCTTTTGGATAGTTTGTAGTTCAACCGCGCGTTCCAGTCGTCTGGCAGGAGGCCTCCGACACAACGCCTGAGCTCTTCCGGTTTGGGATATGATGCCTGCGAACGAAATCGTTCCACATCACTGATGTGGAGACATGATCCCACAAGGTGACACCGGGCCATGACGATGACCAGGATGAACAACTCTCCTCTCATCCCAAACGATCATCATCCGCAAAGAGCTTGTTTTAACCGGGCTCTTGTTCCCGTGTCCGCCTGAAGTGGCGCCCCACTTTGAAACCAATCATCACAAAGCTCCGCAAGAAAGACCCCTCGTCCGGGGTGCCTGGAATGAAGTGGCCCCACTTTGAAACCAATCATCACAAAGCTCCCAAGAAAGACCCTCATCGTCCGGGTGCCTGGAATGAAGTGGCCCCTGAAACCAATCATCACAAAGCTCCACAAGAAAGACCTCCATCGTCCAGGGTGCCTGGAACGAGATTGGTTCCTGACATCACCAAGAGAAGATGAAGATCTTCTCCAGGTCCTGGAATAAGGCCGAACCATCACAAAGTGCAGGGAGACTTCGTCCTGCTAAAGAATGTTCTGAGCCAGATGAAGGCTTCGTCCCTGTCAGCATCTCAATCGTGCAGCACCACTGCGACAGGCATTCTTTCAAACCAACCGCACTGCGGACATGGCATTCTGCATACAACTGGACTGGTTTTAACCTGGCCGTCCAAAAAGAACAAAAACAAAGAGCGGTTCCCGGAGCTAATGCTCGTGGTGACAAAGACCGCGTCATGGTGAAATCTGAAGTACGTTTGAAGAACAAAAGAGGTAAAACGGCCGCCTGAAAGTCCATCTCGACGAACTGAAAGACCCTGGCATCGCTGAACAATTCCTAAGCGCCCAAAGGAGGAAAGTTCTCCACACTGCTTACCGCTGGAAGAAGTTGAAGCATTTACCAAAAGTTTGAACCGAGAGAGGCCGAGTTCAGCTGCACCATTCAGAACAAAGGGAAACTCTCTCTCACAGGAAGAAGCCGCCCTGACAAGGTGGACTGAATATTATCATTACCAAGAATGCTTACATCGCGCTTGTCCTCGGTTAGAGACCAAGCTCGAAGCGCGTTGCAATCCACGTTCTCATATGAACTGTATACCTGGGTGGAGCCGACTGAAGAGCTGCCTGCAGGCGCTACACGAGTCGTTTCCCGTGTCATTCAGTCGAATAACTCAATTCATTCATTTTTCCATTCTGTCGTGCATGCAATGTGTTTACGTGTTACCCGTACCATAACCAAACTGGCCTTCTCTTCCCAAAGTGAATGAGGGATTTTACATGCGTGCAACAAGTTACGCGTACGTCCACACAGGGAACTTGGATTTATAGTCTCCTTCGAAGAAATTCTTGGAAGATGGAATCGGAACCAAAGGCAACTCCGAGAGAAATGTCCCCCTGTACCGGAACGGCCCAGTGGGGATTCGAACCCAAATCCCAAGTTCACCGGGATCACGAGTCCAGCACTGGACCGACCGAGCTGTTCTGCCCCGATGAATACTGCTCGACTTCTACAACAAACTGAGCTAAGACGACCCAGGTGTGCTAACGGCGCAAGATTCAAAGCAGGATGACTGTCCAATAGCCCTGCAAAGAGGTCGACGCCGCAATAAAATCATTAACATGGGGGAATGACAGGCATCGGGACCATCGCCACAAAACTGACATGGCGGAGAGGCTATGACCGACATGCTGCCATTTGCAGCGAACTGTGGCAAACGAGGGAGTGGCCCACAACAGGGACCCAATCACTGATCACCCCGTGCCCTTCCCTGTCTCAAGAGAAGAAAATCCATACCGCCTGAACCACCGCAGCGTGAATCTGACCAGCGGTGCCAGCACTGTGACGCTCGGCATCATTCTGAATAAGCTACACACAAAAACTTAAGGATCACTTTCACAAACATTCATAACTGTCAAAATAAGAAAGTCAATGCGTTGAAGTTTGGCCAACATTTAATTCCATTCTTTAGTGATAACGATACACAATTGCCTTCAATCTCGAGCAATCGTTTGGTGTGTACATTTGATTAAAGTGGGTACGTATCCAAATTTCATTTCCCAAAGTCATTGAAATCACAAGACAGGGAATACTGATGCTCCCAAAAGCTCAGTAATGCGTATAACCACCATGGCTGTTCTGGCACTTGACGCAGCGAGTCATCGAGTTGACCAGGTTGGTGAAGATCCTCTGTGGAAGCGCCTGCCACTCAGCCTGCAGCATCTGGTAGAGGTGTTGGGCATCCCTGGGAGGGGGGTGGCTCCTCACTTTGCGATCCAGCTCATCCCAGAGGTTCTCAATCGGGTTGAGATCGGGACTGCATGCTGGCCACTCCATTCTGTTGACTCCAGACTGCTGCAGGAAGTCGTTGACCACCCTTGCCCTGTGGGGGCGAGCGTTGTCATCCCGGTAGACAGCCCTCGGTCCCATCTGCTGCAGTGTAGGCACAGCCAGCAGTCGAAGGATCTCATCCCGGTATCGGATGCCAGTCAGGTTACCCTGTACATGATACAAGGGTACGTGTTCTGTGGTGAAGGCTGAGGGCCCCCCAGACCATTACAGAACCTCCACCAAAGGCCACCTTTTCTTGGACAGTGGCGTCAATAAAGCGTTGCCCTGGGCGCCTCCAGACCCTCAGTCGGCCGTCGTTGTGGTGAAGGGTGAACCGTGATTCATCACTGAACAGGACCTGGGACCATTGCTGACGTGTCCACCTCACGTGACGTGCGCAGAAGGCGCGGCGTGCTGCCCTATGGGCTGGAGTTAAGCGTGGCCGTACTCCTGGGCGACGAGAACGGAGATTAAATCCATGTAGGCGGTTCCGTATGGTCTGCTGGCTGATGATGTTAGTAGCCACCCTGAACTGCCTTTGAATGATGCTGGAAGAGGCTGTTCTTGTCTGCAGGGCTTGTTCAATGAGACGATCGTCACGTGGGGTTGTCTTCTTCGGTCGACCAGATCCGAGTCTTTCATGGACAATCCCAGTGGCTGTGAAGCGTTGAATCAGTCGGACAATGACCGAGATGGACACATGAAGTCGCCTGGCCACTTCTCGCTTGGGAACACCATCTTGGAATCATGCAACAGCTCGTCCCCTATCCAACTCGCTTAATTTTCGTCGTGGAGGCATTGTCAGATCAGGCCTACTACTGGTGGAATGTCTTCTTATAAAGCCAAGCGAGTGACAGCATCTCACACATAAACAGCAGTGCTTGCACGTGCATAATGGTTTTTCCATCTGGCAAGTGCAATGTGTTCAGGCAGAACGGTCCAAAACAAGGTCATTTTTCGCAAGTTTCCGCTTTTTCCGTTTGCGGCCCAGCTCAGTAGTAGAGAATCCCGAGCAATTTTCGCACTAACACAACATCGCCCACTTACAGCTGAACAAGAATTCATGACAATTTGGCTGGACTAAGAATAATAACAGTAGCGAACGAGTTTATTACGCACCTGTTTTCACATACCGATCCTTAACTTTTTGTGCGTAGTATAGATTACAGTCAGCACAGTGATGCTCGGCATCATTCTGAATATGTCTCCTCCATAGGAGGAGAATATGTCTACTCCATAGGAGACCATGTCTCCTATGGAGTACACTGACTATGTCTCCTATGGAGTATACCATGTCTCCTATGGAGTACACTAACCATGTCTCCTATGGAGTACACTAACCATGTCTCCTATAGAGTACACTAACCATGTCTCCTGTGGAGTACACTGACTATGTCTCCTATGGAGTACACTAACCATGTCTCCTATGGAGTACACGACCATGTCTCCTATGGAGTACACTGACCATGTCTCCTATGGAGTACACTAACCATGTCTCCTATCGAGTATACCATGTCTCCTATGGAGTACACTGACCATGTCTCCTATGGAGTACACTGACTATGTCTCCTATCGAGTATACCATGTCTTCCTATAGAGTACACTAACCATGTCTCCTATGGAGTACACTGGCTATGTCTCCTATGGAGTATACCATGTCTCCTATGGAGTACACTAACCATGTCTCCTATGGAGTACACTAACCATGTCTCCTATGGAGTATACCATGTCTCCTATGGAGTATACCATGTCTCCTATGGAGTATACCATGTCTCCTATGGAGTACACTATGTCTCCTATCGAGTATACCATGTCCTATGGAGTACACTGACCATGTCTCCTATGGGGTACACTGACCATTCTCCTATGGAGTACACTGACCATGTCTCCTATGGAGTATACCATGTCTCCTATGGAGTACACTGACCACGTCTCCTATGGAGTATACCATGTCTCCTATGGAGTACACTGACCCATGTCTCCAATGGAGTACACGACCATGTCTCTATGGAGTATACCATGTCTCCTATGGAGTACACTGACCATGTCTCCTATGGAGTACACTGACCATGTCTCCTATGGAGTACATGACCATGTCTCCTATGGAGTACACTGACCATGTCTCCTATGGAGTATACTGACCATGTCTTCTATGGAGTATACTGACCATGTCTCCTATGGAGTATGACCAGTCTCCTATGGAGTACACTGACCATGTCTCCTATGGAGTACATGACCATGTCTCCTATGGAGTACACTGACCATGTCTCCTATGGAGTATACTGACCATGTCTCCTATGGAGTATACTGACCATGTCTCCTATGTCTGACCATGTCTCCTATGATCCAACGCCAAGCCTCAATCTGCCATCTTGGACCAAATGAAGATCTTCCGAAATCGGTTCAGAAAAGAAATCTATTTAATATGCAGCAGCATCCAGTCGCCGTATTGAAATAATCCCCCAGTAAACTGTCCAAGGTGTGAGAGGCGGAGGGCAACACAACACGCACGCGCGCACACACACACACACACACACACACACACCACACGCAAGCACACAACCACACACACACACACACCACACACACACAGACACAGACACACACACACAGACACAGACACACACACACACACACACACACACACACACACACAGGTGCGAGAGATAGATATAGAGAGATAGATATATATAAGAGAGAGAGAGAGAGAGAGAGAGAGAGAGAGAGAGAGATGGCCGACAACATCGCAGAATGGACAGCGAAAGACCCGGGCTTTGGCGCGCACGTGCAACAGAAGCGGCAGAGCCTGCCAAGTTCTCCATCACCGCACGATGCCCCAGTGACCCAGAGCTGTGGGGGAAAAAGAACAAGAGAGAAGATGAAAAACCGACAACACATGGCACCGAAACCAATGCCCAAGAGAGCAAGCTGTTGGCCAACTCCAACATCAGAGGAGGAGGAGGAGGAGGAGGAGAAGTAGAGAGTAGAGTAGTAGTAGTAGTAGTAGTAGAAACAGAAGAACAAGAAGAACAAGAACAAGTACAAGAAGAAGTCGAAAGAGAAGAAAAAGAAAAAAGAACAAAAAGAACAAGAACAAGTACAAGAAGAAGTCGAAAAAGAAGAAGAAGAACGAAGACGAAGAAGAAAGAAGAAGACAGAAGACGAAACTACAGCAAGTTATGACATGGAAATCAGCAGTGAAAATACTAAGCCGTCATAGTAAGGTCTAACCGGCTGATCAATTTGCTACATTCATCAATTAATCAATGAAATCATGCAAGCTTAAAAAATCAAAAAATTTAAAAAAAGAAATAAAGCGGTTTGATAGAAGACAACCAAACCAGTTTACGGGTGTGCGCGCACACAAATCAAACAAACAAAATGCATCTTTGATGTCGGGAAAACAGTTAATAAGCAAAGTAACTTTTCCTTCCAAGGTGACAAACTACACTTACACATACACATTCTGAATGAATGCAGTCCTCGTTGGTCAAACACATTTAGACGAGAGGCAGCCAACTGCAGAACAAACTGTATAAACAGATGAATGTTCTACGCTTGCTCATAAATATCCAATCCTGTTCAACTTGAAATCGAACTGATACGTTCAGAGCATCCCACTCCTTTTGGGGTTAGGGAGGCAACACGCTTGTAATGAGTGCACAATAATATTCATACGGACAATGTTTGGAAATCTACGAGAGAGGCGCAGCGTGTTGGAACTTGCGTTCAGCGTTGAGTCATTTCGCCGTTTTTAAAGGATGATTGGCATCGGTGGACACCCCCAAAACAATCACAGACCGACCGGTTGGCTAATCTGATAGAGAACATGCCAAACCAGGGGTGTGAAACGGCGTGCCTACAGACCTGATTGAAACGGTCAATATTCCGATCGTTTTTCTGGGCGTGCGCTACAAATCGCATATTTAAATCTCAAAATCTAGTTGCTTGCCCCCATTAAGTGAGCAAAGGTGTCATCTTCCAGTGTGTGTGTGTGTGTGTGTGTGTGTGTGTGTGTGTGTGTGTTGTGTGTGTGCGTGTGTGTGTGTGGCTGCTGCGTGCGTGCGTGCGTGGAACAGGTCTATTTTGACCCATCATTCAGCTTAACAGTTCAATCCGAGAGAGAAAATGCTCAAACTAGGCCGTGGAACGGCGCGCCTGCAGGCTAGGCCTAATGCGGACACAGTGCAACACACCGTTCGACTTCACTTCCTGTCATTAGGTCCATCTTCGATCGAACAAGATTCACATGTTCTGGGTTTGACTTGACTTTTGTTTACTAAATGACGCAAGAACTAACTGCGTAATGATTTCGATCCCTACACGGAGAAACGGGAACTCCAGGAGCAACGGAAAGACAGGCGTTGCCTTCCCCTGCTTTTCTCCTTTCTTTCCCGAAACGAATCTACGAGGCCTTCGCATCCGCAGTTTCGAACAAGAGCAACAAGTGTACGAATCGACCACAAAACAAAAAAAAATGATGAAATGCACACATTTTATTCCAGTGTGTATGGAAGGCCAGCAACAACAAGTGAGCCAAGTCACAGACTTAGCCCTACCCACCACGGCGGCCACTGCAGGATTGAACTGTTAAAATCATCACCGAGTATACATTAAACTTCAAGGTCAACATTCAAAAGCCCACCGACCCGACTCGACTCACAATCCCTACCTACCCACCCATACACCCTGACATACCACCCCACCCCAACCTACCCCACCCCAACCTACCCCACCCACCCTTGCCGACACGACCCCGAAGACCGCCCCCCCCCCCCTCCCCCACCAGGCCCACCACATACCAACTCACCGACCGTCCGAACCCAACCGACCCCCCACCCCCACCACATACTAACCTACCTTTTCCTACCCACCGACATTACACGACCCGGCCACACCAAGCCCCACCACCCCTACCTAGCCATCCACTCGCCGACCCAACCAGACCCCACCACCCCTACCTAGCCATCCACTCGCCGACCCAACCAGACCCCACCACCCCTACCTAGCCATCCACTCGCCGACCCAACCAGACCCCACCACCCCTACCTAGCCATCCACTCGCCGACCGATCGCCGACCGATCCTTGGCTTCTGACTCGACTCCACCCTTAGCAACCCACTGTCCCGCCTTTTTCTTCTCGGTCACCCACACTCACCGATCCCACCAGACCCGAACCTCCGACCCTCAACATCCACCCACCCTTACGTAACCCACCGAACCCTAAGCACTCGACCCCCGACGCTGAACATACACAATACAACCCCACACGAGCTCTGCCTACCCACTCAACCCGACCCCCCACCCTCGCCTACCGCCCTACCCGATCCTTGCCACCCGACCCCCCCCTATTCCACCCGTTTCCTGCCCATCCCAACTTCACCCATCAGCCCGATCCGACCCTTCCCACCCAGTACCGGCATCCGACCTTGGCCCAGTCACCCGACGCCACTCTCGCTTACTCACCCAACTTGCCCACCCCCACTCCCCCGCCCCACCCACCGAGGACCTTTACCTGCTTAAACGATCCCTACCCCCCATGCCTACGCGTCGACACCTGCGCCCTTTTTGACTCGACCCGACCCCTTGCATTCCACACACACACACACACACCCGACTCCCCACCCCCCGACCCTCGCCTAGACACCACCCGACCCTGCCAACCAGCTCTACCCGTGCCTATCCACCCGACCCCTTGCATTGCGACCCGACACCCCCACCTGTCTACCGACCCGTCCGTGACTACCCATCCGACGCCAATAACCAACCCGACCTTTGACCCCTGACCCCATCCATCCCTCTCTGCTGACCGACACCCCCCCACCCCCACCCCACCCCTATCGACGAGAACCCCTAACTACCCACCATCACCACCCGACCCGACCCCTACATACCCACCTACCCTTCTCTGCTCACCTACAAACCGTTTTCTACCCGGCATGCCCACCCTTGCCTAGCCGACCCCCACCCCTCCTACTAACCTCCCCCTCCACCCCATCCCATCCCAACCTACCCACCCGATCCGATCCAGATCTGGTCTTACCAAAAGCGCGCGTTTCATTCATCAATATTTTCATTTCCTTGAACGCTGTGTTTCCAGCATGTAATGTAAAATAAACAGAGCTTTACTTCTTTCTGTTCTGGGAATTCTATAAACCACTACTTTCTAGAAATTAAGGGTAAAAAACCGGTATTTTGTTCCATGTTTCGGTCAAACTACTTTTGGCTGTCCCTTTTCGTTATCCAAAATGCGCGCAACGAATTTCATGCAGTCTTAAAATGTTGATTATCAAACATTAAAATCACCGATTTCATAAAACACCAACCTTTCTTTTTTCTCTTTCAAATCTACAAAGGAGAAAACAGATATTCAAGTCGTTTACTTACACTGAAAATACAACTATTGGCTAATCCCTTTTGTTTGTCACTACTAAGTGAATGTGGGGAAAAAAAGAAAGAAAGTTCGCATCTGTATACATAATACCAAGCAAAAAAAGTCATAGGCAAAGGGAGGAAGGGTGGGTAGGAAGGAGGGTGGACAGAGGGAGAGAGAGAGAGGGAGTGAGGGAGAGAGGGGGGGAGGAGAGAGAGAGAGACAGAGAGAATTATTCTATAGTCTTGTCTTTTCACTAACAAGCGTGTGTGTGTATGTGTGTGCGCGCGCGCGCGCGCGTGCGTGCGTGTATGAGGGGAAATTGTGCGTGTGTGATAACATGATTTGATAAAATGATACTTCCAGTATTACATGGTTGTGAAATAGGGGGGATACGAAAATTCAAACATTATTGATACGTTTCAGCTAAAAATTTTAAAACATGTATTCCGCTTTCAAAGAAGTACAATGAAAAACATGATTTATGGTGAAACAGGACGTTACCTTTATCAATTACTGTCTGTGTCTGTCAACCTCGGGGTATGTCAGTGGAGGAAGGACTAGCGCACAGCCCAAACACACTCACAGCTTGCTTACAATCTCATTCATATATCATGCATTCGTCCACATCAAACCACTAGTAAAGTCTATAACTTTACTACACATAATCATGGAAAGAAACATCAATGCATATGGAGTCAAACAAAATAAAACATTCTCTCTTTCCTTGAACTTCACAAAACCATTTATCTAAATCATCATTAACTAACCCGGGTATAAATAGATTTCTACTTTACCTGGCCAGGTGATCTTATACTTTTCACGAATCACTGTCTTTTCTTTCTCTTTTTTTTCCTTTGTTTCTTTTCACTGTCACTTTCACAAGCACAACACAACTGCTGGCACTGGTCAGGTTGGACCGCCGGCACTGGTCAGGTTGGACTGCTGGCACTGGTCAGGTTAAACTGCTGACACTGGCGTTGGCCTGTGGTTCTGCTTGACGAAGTGACGCTGCCAGGTATGAGGTCGAACTCCGGTTCAGATTGAACAGTGACTATCAGACATCGATCTGTTCTTTCTTTCTTCCTGCATTAACGCATTGCACTCTCTCTCTCTCTTCTAGTCTGCTCTATCAAATGGACATGGTTGCTTTTCTTTTCTTTTCCTTTTCTCTTTTCTTTTTTTTCTCTTCATCAGTTAGCAACTCTCTCTCTCTCCACATCTCTCCTTAGTCCTTCCTCTGCAGACTATCTCGTGCTAATGCTTCAACTTGGTTCTCTTCTCTCCTCCTCTCATCTCTGCCTTTTCTCTCGAGCAGAGCCTACTCTCAGAACCTCTCTCTCTCTCTCTCTCTCCTTTTTCGTTCCTCCCCCTCCTCACTCACGCATTCCTATCTTATCCTAAACCCATCTGTCCAAGGGTGAGTACCATGGTCAGTATTTTCCCGCCTTATACCGAGGTTGCCTCCCCTCTCATTTCATTGGATATGTAAATCATGACAGTCACATCTACCTGCCTTGCCCTCTGTGGTGGTCAATGGGTCATTTAATTAATTAGCTTGATTTCACCCCCCACCACACAATACCTTTCCCCCTCCTACTTTAACCGGCGACGTCCGACTTAATTGTGGACACTGGTCCTACAAATTGGCTGGATGAGTCTGACCCAGGCGCCGAGACCCGTCTGGCCAGACATATTGATCCGTCGGTCCAGCGGCTTAGTCTGTCTGGGAATGATGCTGTCTCCATGTAGGACTAAAATTAGCCTCTTGCCGTACCTAATTGGCTGAGGCGACGCATGGAGCCGTCTGCCTGGCGACCAGAATGTTTGACTTTGGACTTATGCCCAGTTGAGCTGGCTGGCGACTGACCACGACTTCGGTTTTCCTTTTTTTGTCCGTGACAATTTCCCCCTTGCAAAAGACAATGCTCAGCATTGTCTCAAAACAACGGTACAAAAAAAGGATAACCGAATTTGCTGACAACACAGCTACACGTGCAAAGTTTGGAAAATACTTTACAACAAACGGTTTACAAATTATAAAATATATCACTAGTGAATATCACCCCAAAGAGTTATCATTTGACGTGCGCTTTTGCCTTATTTTTTTTCCAACTCATTTTCTGATAACCTCTGTGCGCACCTATGCAATCCCCTACCTGCGGATTTGCCACATCTTCTCTTCACAAATACTATGAAAAGCACAATTTAATATGATCACGATCCATGACACCTCACTGAGGAATCTCCATCCTCACTTATCGCAAACAGTGCATTACTCCTCAAGCGACTGTACGCTCCAAACATAACTACATTTACATGAACAAGTCTCACAAAGAAAATAATGAACCATAGCCAAATGGGAATGAACCCATATCCACTCAACATAACTGTAACCAACACATATCATTAACAAAGTAGCTATGCACCCCGGATATGACTGACTTCCTCTGAGTTGCAGCTTGCTAGACTACACGGCTTAAATAGTCAGCTCCTACATTCTGTCGACCTGGGATGTACTGAACTCGATACCTGTAGGCTGCAGTGCCATTGCCCAGTGCAGCACCCTGCTGTTTTTCAGCTGCACCTCCTGCAGGGGTTGGTGATCTGTCTCTATCACGAACTCTTTCCCATACAAGTATTTGTGAAATTTCTGCACGGCCCACACAACAGCCAAACACTCCTTCTCTACCGTTGCGTACCCTTCTTTACATTTCGTCAGCTTCCTGCTAGCATACTTCACAGGAAACTCGACCCCTTTGTGTTCCTGCAACAATACTGCACCTACTCCACCACCTGATGCATCTGTCCGCAACAAAAACGGTTTAGACATATCCGGTAGCTTCAAGATGGGACAGGAACCTAGTCTTTCTAGCACTGTCTGCAGTGCTTGCTCTGCAGCGTCTGACCACTCGACCACTGCCGGTTTCTCTGCCTTGACCAAATCACTGAGAGGACTCGTGATTGCTGCTAAATTTGGTACAAATTCCCTATAGAAACCAATAAATCCTAGCAGACTCCTGACTTCTGTTTTGGTCTTTGGTCTCTCCGAATTCATCATCTTCTCCACCTTTCCCTTTTCTGGCTGCTTTGTGTCGCCTCCAACAACAAAACCTAGGAACTCCAGGCTTGGAAAACCAATCTGGCACTTTGTTGGTCTGGCTGTGAGATTGGCTTGTCTCAGCCTCTCTAAAACTGCTCCTAGCTGCCTCGTATGCTCCTCCCATGTCTCAGATGCTATCAGAATGTCATCCATGAAATTCACAACACCTACCAATCCCTTTCTTCAATGGGTCATTTAATTAATTAGCTTGATTTCACCCCCCACCACACAATACCTTTCCCCCTCCTACTTTAACCGGCGACGTCCGACTTAATTGTGGACACTGGTCCTACAAATTGGCTGGATGAGTCTGACCCAGGCGCCGAGACCCGTCTGGCCAGACATATTGATCCGTCGGTCCAGCGGCTTAGTCTGTCTGGGAATGATGCTGTCTCCATGTAGGACTAAAATTAGCCTCTTGCCGTACCTAATTGGCTGAGGCGACGCATGGAGCCGTCTGCCTGGCGACCAGAATGTTTGACTTTGGACTTATGCCCAGTTGAGCTGGCTGGCGACTGACCACGACTTCGGGTTTTCCTTTTTTGTCCGCGACAGTATCCAAATGATTCGATTTGGGGCTAGTTTGGTTCAATCTCCTGTTGAAAAAAAAAAAAGGTCGGTTAGGTTCTTTTCTTTCATGTTATATTTGCACAATAGCACGGTAACCGTGTCTCCCTGGTAAACGTGCATTAAGAACATACTTGTACAATCTGGTTCCGACCGTGTTTGGAGCAATCGATCTTTTACAGACGTGAATACATTATGTAGGAATGTCAAAAATAGTTTGCAGTACTCTTTTCGTCAAACGTGGCAACATGACATGGAAACTAGCAGTAAATGTTTTTTCGATAAATTTTACAAATCTGATCTTAGTGAGGACAAATATATTTCTATCTTACTAGATATTTATATTTACCCTCTTATAAAATTTAGATGTTCTGATCATAAATTACCAGTTGAAGTAGATCGTTGATTTGCTATTCCAAAAGAAGAAAGGTTATGTAATAGATGTGACATGTTTGCAGTAGGTGAATTTCATTTTGTCATGGAATGTTCACACATTACCTTGCGAAACACGTATTTGCCAAAAAGATTTTCCAAAATCTGTCTATAATTTCTGTCAAATGATTTCCTCTACTAATCGAAAACAAACGCTTCTATTGTCAAAGTATATAAGACAAGTGTATGTCAAGTGTTGTAAATTGTTGGTCTATGTCAGGGTTGACTAACAATTTGTTTCATTTTGAATTGTTTGTTTTCCTTTTCCTGTTATTGCTTTAAACTCACCCTTCCTCCATACTCCAAAAGGAATCAATATCGTTCTACTGACATATTGTGTGTGTGTGTGTGTGTGTGTGTGTGTGTGTGTGTGTGTGTGTGTGTGTGTGTGTGTGTGAGACAGAAAGGGACAGAGACAAGAGAGAGAGATAAGGGAAGGGGTATCAAAAAGATGAGTAAGAACGGATAGATGGAGGTGTCGACTGAGAAATTACAAATCTACTATTCACCATCAAATCTGCAGCAATAATCCTAAAGCAACTGAGAACGGCTAGAGATACTAAACCCGGATCACAGTAAACTACTAACTGAGCTGTCCAGCAATCATTCAGTTAAAATGTAAACAAGTGAGACATTTAGGGATAAAGAGGTGTGTGTGTGTGTGTGTGTGTGTGTGTGCGCGTGAGCGTGAGCGCGCGCGTGTGCGTGTGTGTGTGTGTGTGTGTGCGTGTATGTGCGCGCGTGCATGTGCACGTGTGGGTGTCAGACTGTGTGAACGCAAGCTCGGACGGGTAAGACAATCGGGAAAGCAAAAGAGAGAACGCAACCAGAACTCCATAAACAAGTGCCTTCTACTCAAACGGGAAGGTGGTGGTCTAACACAGGTCCGGCAGAGCAAAACTCCCCTTTCGATCCACGTGGAACAAATCGTCCCCAGTCTCTCACGCCCTCGCACACTCAGCCTGCCGTAACCAATCACATTCGCAGTCACAGCTCGAAGGGAAGTCCCCCCCCCCCCCCCCCCCCCCCCCCCAAAAAAAAAAAAAAAAAAAAAATTAATAATTTAAAAAAAAAAAAAATATATATATAATATATATATATATAGCCTCTCCCCCCCCCCCCCCCCCAACGTCTTATATAATTTATCTGTCTGTCTTTCTCTCCCTCCCCCTTTCGCTCCCTGCCTCCCTCTCTTTCCCTCCCTTTGGCTAAATGATGAAGTCGACGCAGAAAAGATCTGTGACAAGTTTCTCAAAACTGGACAGGGAAAGACTTGAAGACAAGGGAGCAAGAGTTACCCTACTTGTTCACTGTTTAACAGGGAAAGACAAAAGCATCAGCTGCTGCAAAGCGAGACGACTGCAGGCGGAAATCTAAACAAATCTTAAATAAACGTTAGCGAAAAAAAAAAAAAGAAAAAAAAGGGGGGGGGGGGGGGGGGGGAGAGGCGATACTTTGAGCGCATATATACGAGGCTGGCTTGAACAATCAATCAAAGTGTTCAATATTCTTCGTGCCTGCCCCCCCCCCCCCCCCCCAACCTCTCTCTCTCTCCCGTTCAACTCCATATCCCCTCCTCCTCTCCTACATACCACCCCTTCCCTCCTCCCCCCCCCCCCCCCCCCCCCCCCTCTCTTCTCTCTCTCTCTTCTCTGCTCGCTTGCGGACGTCTGTCGCGATTTCTGCGATGTACTAGTCGGCGTGATCCTCGGAAGGTGCTGTTTTCTGCTTGGAACGCAACTCGGAAGTTACCAAAGTGACATCATTTTTCCGGAGGACGTAATTAATCTCAAAGTCGTCATACGGCTCCAATCCCACGCCAGCTGGAGTACACAAAAAAAAAGGGCGAATTTGTTTGAACCGAAAGCAAACCGTGTGCACGCTGCAAGAACGCTTGTGTGTGACGCCTCTCTCTCTGAACGTGCGTACGTTGCAGGTAACTATCTCTCTCCCCTCTCTCTCTCTCTCTCTGTCTCTGGGAAGTGAGTCGATATACTAACGAGAACGACTGTGCGAGTTCACACACACACACGCACGCACAGACACTTTTTGTTGGATCCCCTCTCATTGTGGTATAGTACCCAACGAGCGTGTAGATCAACTTGCACGAAAAGCAGCTCAAATTGTCCATTACGCAATACCACTCAAAGTTCCCTTAGATTTGAATGAATGTTTTTCAATTATAAATTCAACGTTAAGAGAAAAAGTTAAAACCTCATTGATGAACTCAGACATTCAATATTATCACAATTGTATAACATTTAGTGATGGGTACAATGGGAAAACGTTCAAACAAGTCTCCTCCTCGTCTAGGGAGATTGAAAGCTTAATCCATAGATTTCTTTGAACGCACTGAAAACAAAACATTGTCATAATGTTAAATGTATGTGTGGGAAATCCTTAAATGTCAGTCATTTGCTGATTCAACGCCCAAGAGCAAGAGAGCTCCTAAGACATTCGGGTATTGATGGTTACACTGATGGATCGACTTCATTGCCTTACCACTATTCCACACAAGCTACGAGTCCAACGAATCGCCACGAATTGATAAATTTTAGAAATCGTAAGGAATCGTGGATTTTTGCAAATTTCTGTACAAAATCTTGACGCTGTACGAGTCGGTTACGAATTTGTAAGATAGACTTGGGAATATTCGTGGGATTCTGCTCAAATCGGCAGAAACCATATGAAGATTGCCCAGAAATAACGATTTGCAAGAATCGCTTAGGAATACTTGAGGAATGTTAAGATTCAGTCAAGAATAAGCTACGAATCTTCCGAAGGCATCACGAATCTGGTACGGTTATAATTAGATCGTGACTGTTCTTGAAAATTCGTGGAAGTTTCCCTCAATACAGTATAAAAAGCCCTCATCCCTGCTGGGGCATCAGTTCCAAAATGGATTGCCAACGTAGAGCAGCTATTGCTCTGGCCCTGGAATTAGGGTATGAACAGCAGCTGGTGATGAATAGAAGAAGACTGGTTCGAAGTAGGAGAAGGGCCCCCAGGTGGTGGGTCAGACCATGCCTGACACCAGCGAGAAGACTAGAGTATGGGCACTATAGCAGACCGATGCAGGAGCTGAGGGTGGAAGATGAGAATGCCTTTGCCAACTATGTGAGAATGCCACCCCACCTGCTTGATGAGTTACTCAACAGGATCGGCCCATTCATCCAGAGGAAAGATACGCACATGAGACCAGCCCTTGATGCCGGAATGAAGCTGGCCATGACCCTGAGGCATCTGGCTACAGGAGACCGGTACCATACCCTTCAGTATGAATTCAGATGTGGCTACAGCACTGTGGTATGCAGTGTGCAGGAAGTCTGTCAGGCCATCATACAGGAACTGAACGATGAAGTCATGCCACTGCCACGGACCCAGGAGGACTGGAAGGCCATTGCCCAGCAGTTCCAAGACAGGTGGAATGTTCCTCATGCCCTGGAGGCCTTGGATGACAAGCATATTGCTATCAGAAGCCACATAACTCGGGCAGTGTCTTCTACAATTACAAAGGCTTCTCCTCTGTGGTCCTTGCCTTAGTGGATGCAGACTACAAGTTCATCTGCATAGACACGGGTGGAGAAGGTCATCAATTCGACGGACAACTGTTTGGTGCTTCAGAACTGATGGAGTGCATCGACGACAACACTATAAACTTTCCTGACAGTGATCCTACGCCCTACGATGACAGAGACACACCCTACTTCATTCTGGGAGATGATGCTTCCCCCTCGGAACTTTTCTCATGAAACCCTATGGCAGGAGGGGTCTGGACAATGAGATGATGGTGGCCAACTACAGAATTTGCAGGGGCAGGCGTGTGGTGGAGAATGCTTTCGGAATATTGGCCAACAGATTCAGATGCTTCCTGGGCACTCTGGAACAACGATCTGAAATAGTGCGGTTACATGGTTCATGGACATTGCTGCAAATGCGTACCCGATTCTTACCCTATCGTAAATTCGTAGACAGTTCTTAATTGTTTCTTTGATGCTTCGGGGTGCATTCGTGGCATTCTTGACAGATTCGTAGCCGATTCGTTGTCAAGACACAGCTTCACGATTCCCAGAATGAGTTAAGAATACATAGGAATGCCTACGAATCGGTTAGGACTCGGTTACGATACATAAGAAATCACTACGATTTTGTTGAGAATTGACTAAGATTTTTTTTATTCGGGAGTTCGTGGCCAAAATTTGAACAGCACAAAACTTTTGCCCCGAATTCCAGAATGCTCAAGAATTGCAAGAACTGACTAAGAACAAATGTGAATCAGTTACGAACTTCAGGAACTTATTACGATTTAACTAAGAATCCCGGGGTTTATCCGTTCCTGGCCATTCGTAGGATTCGTAGCCTCTGTGGAATAGTGGCATTAACCATATATTTTAAACAATTACTATATTCTTGACTCAGTTTGTAAGAGTTTGTTAAATAGTTCAATTGGCCCTTATCTGTAGATTTTATCACTTCTCACTTAAAATTGTCAAAGTGGAAGAGGGATGGGGGATGGGGGGGGGGGGGGAGGAGGGGATGTCCTATTCTATCGTTAATGGAATAATACACCATACACTTGCATACTTCATTCACCCACACAGTAACTGTCTGAATCACTATAGTGGAAGGACATTAAACCGACGACGACCACACACACACACGCGAACACACACACACACACACACACATATATATATATATATATATATATATATATATATATAACATATACATATATATATATATATACATATACATATATATATATATCTGTCGATGTTAAAAAGGAAGGTTAAAACTCGAGGTTAAAACTCTACAAATTTGTTTCGAGCTTGCTGCGCTGTCATCAGGATGTTTTTGGTTTGCCCACCGCCGATGTTATATAGCGTGTGGGTTCCCGTTTGCGGTTGTTTGCACGTGCGGGTTGGCTGCACGGTTTTTGGGGGCTTTTAGGTTTTTGTTTTGGGTGTGTTCACTAACAACGATTTCCATTTATGCCTGCAGTTGTTTACTATTTCTGTTTTGGTGTTTAAAGTTGCTAAGTGTGGTTTGCATAGTATTAACCATTTTTCAGTTAAACATAGGTTGCACCTTTTTTAAACATTGCTGTATGGTGATGCTCTTTTTATGATTTTCCAGGATATATTGTAGCTTGTTTTTGCATCTTTAAGTTTCCAGATATATTTGCTCAGTTCTGTTTGGTTTTTATATTTTTCTTTATTGAATGACTGTTTTTTGGTTTGCATATCTGGTTTTGAAGTGGTTTTCAGTGATCCCTATGTATGTTTCTTTTTCATTTTCTGATGTTACAGTAGCCTGGTATACAATGTTTTTGTGGAGACATTTATTGTTTAGTGGGCACTGCTCCTTTCTCGTGCAATTGCAAGATTTCCTTTCTTCACCCTTCTTTGCTGTGTTGATTTTCATTTTGTTGGATGCATCAATCAGGTTTTTGAGGTTGGGCATACATGAGTACGATAGTTTGACAGTGTTTTTGTTAAATATTTGGACAGTTTGTGCTCTTTTGGAAATGAAGTTGCTAGGATTTTGAAGAATTCTTTCCCCATGTTTGTTTTGAGTTTCCCGTCGTATGGGGGGTTATACCATATGATTTTTCTTTTCCTATTTTTCTTGCTTTTATTTGTGTTGTCCGGGTTGTATTGTAGTTTGTAATTGTATCCACTTGTTTGTAGTGCCTCCTGGTATTCCACTGCTGCATTGTTGAACACTCTCTCATTGCATGACAGGTTTGATAGTCTCTTGTTTATGCCATGGGGTATGGTCTTTAATACAGATGGTGGATGGTTACTTTTGGTGTGTACATAAAGAGGTGTATCGTTGGGTTTCTTGTATGGTTTATATATATGGTTGTTGAGATCCAGTGTTATGTCTAAGTAGTTCACTACCTTTTTGTTTGCTTCAATGGTGATCTTTAAGTTGTGGTTTTGGAAGATTTTGCATAGTTCTTTCTTCTTGTTTTCGAAAACAAGAAGAAAGAACTATGCAAAATCTTCCGTCCGAGGCCTTTGATTGTGGGGTGTCTCTGCCCCACCAGCCCGCCCCTCTACATGCACGGGTCTACGAGTTGTGCTTCGTTTTCCGGACCAACACCGCAAGGTGTCTGTATCTTTCGGGCCCGTTTGTTTCGGAAAACGTGATTCAGAAAGGAAGCACAGAGCACAGCCCTGTCACATTGCCTCACCTCAGAATGAAACCTCCACAGCATTATCGTCACCGTCGTCATAAAACTGATCACACATAAAAAAGAAAATTCCAGTTCTGTGACCTGCTATGTCCTGACCCCATGCTGACCTAAGTCTGGGAGTTTCTCACCAAATCCACGCCCACGAAGAGGTGGACACAAAATGGACGACATATTCCGAGTCCGTGGGGACCGTCCTCGGAGGGACCTCTCCGGAGAGGGATTATCTCTCAGGCCGGCTGCGCGACTAAGCAACGATCGTCCGTACACAACTTAACATGTCGCATCCTGCAAATGCTGGATAAGAGCAGCAAAGTGACTTGGTAGCAGTGCAGTGTCTCGTCCGGCGGGTAGGCTCCTGACGACTCGACATACTGTGTGCTGCAGAGCCGCGATCGAACGAACCTCGGTCCGGATGTGATGTATGGGGGACTGCCGAACACCATCAGAACGATTCAGCAGCAGCAGTGTATAAGTCTCCTCCAGTGGGGTGCCTCATGACGCCTTGACATTAACCGCTCCCAGTGACCTGTGGGCTGGGGCTCCTACGGGACAAACCTGAGCCTGGCTGGGGTGGAACAGCGGGGCGAAGATGGCGCCAGTCATGCTGATCCAAGGCACGACAGACGAGGCAGCAAACCCTAAACAGAACGCGGCGACAGACATTCGGGAGGAAGCGGGGGGGGGGGGGGGCGTGTTCGGGGGGGGGGGGGGGCTGGAAGGGACACACGTCTGGAAACCAGCGTCCTTCACCACCATCCGTCAAGAGTTCCGACCTGGAACTGGCAGGAGAGGCGGACAAGATGACAATCCATGGAGAACCGGAGAAAAGATAGCACGGCAGAGCTGTACTACTATTATTATTGTGAAATTTATATAGTGTCTATCCTCAGCTAGAGACCAAGCTCTAAGCGCCAGGGACCCAATCTTCCTCCAGGAATAAAAAAAAATTTAAAAATTGAAAAGAAAAAAAAAACAGCACCCGACGGAACTGAAGGGAGGGGATAATTATTATCTGATATCTTTGGTGCTCAAAAGAGACTGTATTTGAACATGACTTAACCAACCTGTGTTCAATACACACACAAGGCCATCTCATTTCACGTTCTCCCTTTTCGCTGAACACGCAGCCAAGACGATCACGTGTCCCGTGTCCTTCACATGATCTAATCAGTTGCCTCGAGTTCTTTTGACATGCACTCCAGACGATGTAATGCGTGTCTTACTTTCTCTTTGTCGTTGATGCACAGGAAGCGGAAGGGCTCCCTTCAGACAAAGGGACAGCACTTGGAAGCACTTCCTGACACAGCCTAGGGCCAACCATGTGGAAGATCAAAAGGAACTCGCTCGTTCCACAAACCACGCCCAGGTTCTCTCCCTCAATCCCTCTCTCTCTCTCTCTCTCCTCTCTCTCTCTCTCTCTCTCTCTCTCTCTCCGCCGCGCGTGCGTGCGTGCGTGCGTGTGTATGTGCACGCGCGAGCGCGCGCGCGAGTCTCAGAACTTAAGGCAGTCCTTTTCGAAAACACGCTATTTCGCAGACGAGCGTTTGTTCCCCCCCCCCCCTCCCCCCTTCCATTCTCTCTCTCTCTCTCTCTCTCTCTCTCTCTCCTCTCTCTCCCTCTCTCCACACACACATACACAAATGCGCACGCACGCTCCCACACACACACACACACACACACACACACACACACACCACAGATAGCCAAACAGACATGCGTACGTGTGCGCACACGCGCGCGCGCACACACACACACACCACCCAAAATGGGTTCACTAACTTTCCAAAGCATTTCACGAACTCATAATTCACGGAAAGACATGTATATTCCATTTTGACAGAAAAGCCCTCCGATCACGCGAAATCAGAATATTCCAAGACTTTTTGTTTTTTACCCGACATTTAAGATTTCATCTCGAAAATCTAGTTTTAAGACGAATATTCATATTTAGAAAACCATCAAGTTACAAGGCATATATGATAAAAAGAAATCAAAATAAACTAACGCCAATGTCTCTGTATAAAAAAAAAATGGGATCACGAGAATAAAAAATTAGATTTACAAGAAATCACACAAGAAGAAATCACACATACACGTGCGCGCGCGCGCACGCACGCACGCACACCACACACACACACACACACACACACACACACACCACACAACACGCGGCGCGCGCGCCCGCACGCACGCACGCACACATACATGTACGCGCGTGCGCGCACACACACACTTCGGGTTTTTGATCAGATGGTGAACCCACACCAAAAGCCAGACAGACCACCGATTGCTGCCCACTGCCCATGTTAATGGTCAGTACAGTTGGGCACTCAGGCATTCCTGGTTCCGAGTCCGGACACTGTCTGACCCGCAGGATTCCAGGCGATCCTGAGGTGTGGGAAAGGACAAAGCTCTTGAGACCTTCCCGGGCAGATTTCCTTTCGTCACCCCCCCTCCTTCCTGATCACGAATTCGACTCGGAGAACTATACGAGAACCGTTGTGTACATGTGAGCGTTCTTAACGTGGGCAAAACCTCAGTTCAGAGGCCCCTTGTCACACTCCGTTACCTTCAGTCATTTCTGTCTGACCGGTTTACTTTCTGTCAAAGATACGATCCGATTTTTTTTTTTTTTTTTACATAAGAAAACTGTTTGACAAACGCCAACCATACACACACAAACTGGCCTGTTTCCACTAATTCGGTCCAAACGTTTAATAACGGAAAGCCGCCTATTTCAAAAGGGAAGTTACCAGGGTCTATTTTTTTTTTTTTTTTTTTTTTTTTTTTTAGAAAACATTTCCTGTCAAACTCCGTTCCCACAACAGAACAGCTGCTTTCCGTCTCGTAACAAGGCCTCTTTTTACCTCACGACAAAAACACTCTTAACATGAAACGCCCAATGCCCCTGTAGATTTCAAGACATCGAGTGCAGCTATCAGTACGCACAGAAGCTTTTGTAGTACAGGAGTGGAATACGTAAAGAAATTCTTTTCCCCGAGTGCGAAATCAATCTTTTTCCAGTCAATAATCTTTCTTAGCGACTTTCCACTCATCTCACTCCACCTGCTCACTGGGCGCGCACGACTCATTCGTCACTTGTGGAAGCGTCCAGCACAGCGACTCCATTTATCAATCTTAGATCAGCCCCTTTCCTAAGCGGAACTTTCTGACCGAGAACATTTCCCCCCAAGGTTCCCCCCACACTGAATGTCGACAATGCGGCTGACCATCTTATCCGCAATGTCACCTCACACAAACAACGCGCACTGCTTCGGCCAAGTGGCGACAATGAGCTAGGCTGACTGTGCTGGTGATCGATATATTTCTTTTCCCCCCCTCCTGTGCACAGGCATCCCGTGATGAAGATTGGCCAAGGCCAGGCAAGACTTACGTCACACCAATCAGAGCTGCATTCGCATCCCTCCAACTCGAGAACACCGACGTTTCTTCTACCATCACAAGGGAAGCTGACACAATTTGGCGAATACGCATAGCTCGAGACACACCCACACGCTACACATAACGCACGCTCGCCGCCGCTGCAATCTAACACTTCACAAGTAAAGTCTCTGTTAGACAGTTAGTAGTCCAGCTGCTAACTACTGCTTTTGCTTTTTGCTGCTGCTGCCGCCCCTACAGCTACAGCTACAGCTACCAGTCACTGCTACTGCTACTACTATAACACTACTAACTATACGCACATGTAGAAGTCTCTACGAGGGGGGGGGGGGGGGGTGTCTGCTTGTGTTTTTGCACTATCCTCTCCCAGTTTCGTTTTTTAAATCAAATTACCATGCAAACTAGATGAAATGATAGTGTTGGTGTGTGTGTGAGTGTGTGTGTGTTGTGTAGAAATGATCACTCTTTCGCTGTCAACCCAAGTCACTCGTAATCAACCGTTAAGACCACAGACGATTGAAGCCTCTTCTCCTCGTGTCCATTGCATAAGCTCGACACAGTCCGTCTGTAGGTCCTGCTAGTATAAGGACCCAGTGCCACATAGGTACCCAGGGTCCTGACCAGCGCGTTGGGCCTAATGCGAGGTCAAGCATCTGCTAGCGTACTCGAGAGCGTCTCCTTCAATTCTCTCAATTTAGTCATTGTTAATTTAGTCACCAGCTTTAAATCGTACTCAGTGTGTCTCGGAGCTTGCGGAGTGGTGTAGCGTACGCAATGATCACTCCCAGACCGAAACTGAAACAGTCTAGTCTCTCTGTACTGCTACTGCTATATCCTTCTAATCTCCTCTGTAGACTGATAGTGCTATAGTCGCTGTCTAAAACTCCTCTGTAAGACAGCTACTGCTATAGTCCTTCTAATCTCTCTGTAGACTGCTGGTGCTATGAGCCTGTCTAATCTCACTGTAGACTGCAACTGCTATAGTCCTTCAAATCTGCTCTGTAGACAGCTAGTGCAATAGTCCCTGTCCTAAGCCTCTGAAGACTGCTAGTACTATAGTCCTGTCTAATCTCTCTGTAACTGCTAGTGCCTATAGTCCTTTCTAACTCTAAGTAACTGCTAGTGCAATAGTCCTGTCAAATCTCTGTAGACTGCTAGGCTTATAGTCCAGTCTAATCTCTGTATACTTGCTAGTGCCTATAGTCCTGTCTAATCTCACATGTATACAGCTAGTCAAATAGTCCTTCTACTGTCTCTTAGACAGCTAGTGCTATAGTCCTGTCTAATCTCTCTGTAGACCTGCTAGTGCTATAGTCCTGTCCTAATCTCTATGTAGACTGCTCGCGCTATCGTCCTGTCTAATCTCACTGTAGACTGCTAGTGCTATAGTCCTGTCTAAATCTCTCTGTAGACTGCTAAGTGCTATAGTCCTTATAATTATTCTGTAACTGCCTAGTGCTATAGTCCTGTCTCATCTTCTCTGTAGACTGCTAGTCTATAGTCCTGTCTATCTCTCTGTAACTGCTAGTGCTACAGAGATCCCAGTCTAATCTCTCTGTAGACTGCTAGTGCTATAGTCCTTCTAATTCTCTCGGTTAGACTGCTAGTGATATAGTCCCTCCTCTCAATCTCTGTAGAACTGCGAGTGCTACTGTCCAGTCAAATATCTCTGTAGACTCTTAGTGCTATAGTCCTGTCTAATCTCTCGTAGACTGTAACTGCTATAGGTCCATCTAATCTCGTGTAAACGTTATTGCTATAGTCCTGTCTAATCTCTATAGACTGTATGCTATAGTCCTGTCTAAACTCTCTGAAGACTGCTAGTGCTATAGTCCTGTCTAATCTCTTAGACTGCCTAGTGCCTATAGTTCTGTCCTAATCAGCCTCTTATGCCTGCTAGTGCTATATCCCTGTCTAATCTCTCTGTAGACTCTTATGCAATAGTCCTGTCTAAATCTCTCTGTATACGGCAGTGCTATATCCCTGTCTAATCTCTGTAGACTGTTAGTTGCAATATCCTGTCTAATCTCTCTGTAGACTGCTGGTGCATAGTCCTGTCTAATCTCACTTAGGCTGTTAGTGCTATAGTCCCCAGTCTAATCTCTCTGCACACTGCTACTGCAACGCTAACAGTCCTTCTAATCTCTCTGTAGACTGTTAGTGCTATAGTCCTGTCTAATCCTCTGTAGACTGCTAGTGCTAAATCCTGTTCAACTCTGTAGACTGTTAGTGCTATAGTCCTGTCTAATCTCTCTGTAGAATGATAGTGCTATAGTCCTGGCTAATCACTCTGTATACTAGATAGTTCTATAGTCCAGTCACTAATCTCTCTGTATACTGCTAGTGCTATAGTCCTGTCTAATCACACTGTGGACTTTTAGTTCCAATTCCTGTCGTAATCCTGTAGACTGGCTGTGCTATAGTCCTGTCTAAACTCTCGTAGATTGCTAGTGCATAGTCCTTCTAATCACTCTGTAACTGTTTAGTTTCTCTATTCCTGTCCTAGTCCTCTCTGTAGACTGTGCAGAGCCTATATCCTATATATCTCTCTGTAGACTGCAAGTGCATAGTCCTGTCTAATCTCTCAGAAGACTGCAAGTGCAATAGTCCTTCTAATGTCTCTGTAGACAGCTAGTGCTAAAGTGCTGTCCTAATCTCTCTGTAACTGCTAGTGCTATATCCCTGTCTAATCTCTGTAGACTGCTAGTGCTATAGACCTGTCAATCTCACTGTAGTCTGTTTTGTGCTATAAGTCCTGTCTAATCTCTCTATAGACTGCTAGTCCTATAGACCAGTCTAATCTCTCTGTAGACTTTTAGTGCAACAGTCCTTTGGTCTACTCTCTGTAACTGCTAGTGCTACTAGTCCTGTCAATCTCTCTGTAGGACTGTTAGTGCTATATTCCTGTCTAACTCTCTGAAGACTGGATAGTGCTAGCATCCTCTAATCTCACCGAGACTGTTAAGTTTTTATTGCTGCAGTCCTGTCTAACCTCTCAGTAGACAGCATGCCATGATTCTTGGTCTCCATATAGCTAACCAACACTGTTGCTGTTACTGCTGCTGCAACTATTGCTGCTACTGCTATTTAGGCTTTTGCTGCTGCCGCCGCCCCTACTGCTACAGCTACAGCTACAGCTGCTTGCTACAACTCCAATTACAACTACTACCACCACCACCACTACCACCGACCTCCATTGCAGTCCCCCCCCCCCCCCCCCCCGCCACTCTAGTTCTACTACGCATACTACCACAGCTGTGACTACTATTACAGCACCACGACCACTATCAGCTTATCTTTCTATACTACCACTAATATACCACCCCACCACCCCCACCACCACCACTCACACACCACCACCTCCACTAAGCTGCAGAAAATCCGTCCAGATCGAGGCCTCCACATCCGACCCCAGTCCGGACATGCCCAATTTGGGGACTCTACCCAAGATGATTCGCCGGACTCTCCGACACTGATGGGCAACTTTAGGGTAGGTGCCCATCAACAAATATATCTGCAAATATATCTGGCCCCTGTTCAAAAGATTGCGATTGTTCCTTTATGCAGCTAGTGAAGAGTATTCATATCTGTAACAATTTTTTTTTTAATTTCATTGCCCAGTCTCTCCATCTACAAACTCCCCCCCCCCCACCACCCCACTCCCCTCCTTAAGTCCTAAACTTTTGCCAAGTCATTACATTAAGACAGTTCATTAGATGGCCTGCGCTTGTTTTTTCCCCCCACTATTAGATTGTTTCGTCTATGTATATTTGTCTACTTTATTCAAGTTTAAAAGACCTGTACCAGGTCTTGAATGAAAATTACTCTGTGTTAGGTTCCTTATGGGAGCAAAACATACCCCACATGATTACTGTTTAATGAAATAATTATGTTAAAGAAAGGAAAAGAAAATAGTATGCTGATCTCCAGAAGAAAAAAAAGGACTTTGACGAAAAGAATTACAAAAGTTAAAACAAGTCAGTGAAAAGATACCCATATCCCTTTTGGGCCCATCAGATCAGTTAACAGAAAATGTGTCTTTTCTAATGGATAACATCACAAACATGGTACGATCACCTCTACAGGTTTCAATGCATTTGATAACATGCAGGGTGCTACAGACGTGGAATAAATTGAAACTGGAAAAGTTAGGGGACCCTAATATAACAAGTCCTCATATACAACAGAAAAATGAAAACTGATATAGTAAATCTAAAACATGGAAAAATTCCCAGGGCCAACTAATAGTCCAGTGAACTAATAAAGAACAAAAAAAACTCGTATGATTTATTTGTGTGCATAGTTCAATAATTGTTTGATTGTGGAAAGTTTCGCACAGATTGGTCCAAATCTATTATTGAACCATATTACAAAAACAAGGGACCTGGAAAGAAACCAGAACAAATCATCGTGGTGTAGCTTAACAAGCATAAAGAGCAAAGTTTACACGCATAATTTAGAGTATGAGTAACAAAAAGGGCAGAAAGGGAAAAATAATAGTGGAAGAACAGACACGATATAGATCGGGGTACAGCAACAGTAGACCATATTATCACTTTAAATGCCTTGTTCAAAAATTTCTGAAAGAAAAACCACTAAATTAATACGTCGCATTTGTCGATTTCAAAAAAGCATTTGACTCGTCAGTAGAAATAAAATTAATGCATTGTCTTTAGAAAAAACAGGTGTCTGTGGGAAACTATATAAGGCTGCCGTGGTCATATCATTCATCCTTCATATGTACGAAAAAAGATGTGTTCAGTGTGATTAATTTAGTTGCCCACATGCTGTTTCGCAAGGCTGCCTTTTTGAGTCCTCAATTAGTTTGCCATCTTTTATAAGTGAATGCCATTGAAATGTCACGAAAGGGTAAAACATGCATACAACAAAGTTCCTGGTGCTGTCGATGTATTTATTCAACTGATTGCCGATGATGTGATTTTGCTTTCGAGTACTGCAATTTGACTAACAGAATCGCTGATGTACTGAAAGGTGATGCAGATAAATGCTGTTATGAAATGATAATTTATACAAGACCAATGTCTTTTGTATGGGTGGTCTTCCTAAACTCGCCAAGTAAAATGGTGTATAGTAACGCCGAAGTGAGTGACCAGAGCATATAAATATAAATAGGGATGGTATCTATAACACGTTAAGTTTGAAATGCTGGTTGGTCATGAAACATGCAGAAAGGGAAAGAAATGCGTATATAAAATTCTAAAATGTATGAAAAAAAAACATCAATACAATTGAATCCTTCCTATTCTGGAAGTTATCGAAACGCAAGTAAGCCAGACTTAACATAATGCGCAGAGTATGGGACTTGAAGAAATCAAGAGATGGAGAAATTACACGACTTTAGCTATTACAACGATAATGAATATTCCACTGCATTCATCAAATTACGAACGCTATGGTGATTCTGGAAGTATCCCTTTATATTCGAACTTTCAGAACTGTTATCAAATACTGGTTAAAACTTTACACTGCTGCCGACAACCAGGGTATGTAAACAATCGCATGATGTGCTGCTCCAACAGAATGATTATGAAACAATTAACTGGGTTTCAATTTGACATTGTACCACAAACGTTTGGTAATTGCATGCTCAGTCAAAGGTTGCATTCCAAGATCGAAGAGGGTGCAACAGTACTCTAGGTTCCATTCCTTTAAAAGTTTTTGACTGCCAGAAAAATTCTTAATAACCAACAAATAGCAAAGAGATTCACTGGTCTAGATTTCAGAATAAATTCTAGGTCTTGAGAGCCAACAAGAGTGGTTTGATGTTGGGAAAGTACTGTAAAGGTGTTTGTATGATGTGTGAAAAATGAAGTGAGAGAAGATGAAGAACATTTATGTATTTCAATGGAAAGAATATAAGATATCAGTCGAATTCTCGGCTATTCAAGATATAGCTGAAAAAACGTTTATAATTTACGTGATTTTGTTATCCACGCACGAATGCTAATATAATATTACTTACTCTCACAGTATGTCGCAGAGCTGTTAGCTCGAGGAAAAAGAAAATGCTGATCTCATGACTTCTGTAATTGTGACGGAAGCTGCAACCGTTATGAATGATCACTTTTTCGTTTCTTATTAATTTATTTATTTCTTCTCTCTTCTTCTTCTCTTCTTCATTTTCTTCTTTTTCGTCACACTCTCTCACTCCACCCTCTCTCTCTACCTGCCTGCCGTCTGTGTGGTGTGTGTGTGTAGGTAGTTGTGTGTGTGTGATGCGTGCGTGCGTGCGTGCGTGCGTTGCCGTGCGTGGCGTAGCGGCGAGCTTGGGTCGCGCGTCGTGCTGCGTGCGCGCGCGTGCGTTGTGAAATAATGTCTATCCATTCCTTCACTTTACTTAGACTGTATAGTCAAATGTCAACAACAATATGGCTGAAGCGTCTGGAGCCTCTCCTCTCTCTCTCTCATCGACATCTCTCTCCTCCTCACTCTCTCTCTTCTCTCTCTCTCTCACTCTCTCCACTCTCTCTTCACACACACACACCACTCACACACTCACACACACACACACACACACACACACACACACACAGAGCTCTGATAGATGGAGACAACAAATAAAAGAGGGGAATGGGAGATACGCTGATTTATTGGCTGCGATGGGCCGGTGGAGAATAGGAAAGATTGCGGAGGTCGACTCGGGTTTGTGATGAGACCATCAAATACTAAATTTCATGAAGGAACAATTTGATTCCTGATTCCCCTCATGTCGCTAAACTCGTGGAAGACTCGGAATTCAGTTGTTTAGAATGCTCGATGAGTCTGTTGTTTTAGTGCGTCTTTTATGTCACATGTTGTTTTGTTGTCCTCGTTTCCGGAGGGGGGGGGGAGGTAATCTTCAGATGGATTCCCCCGTCTCCCTCGACAAAGGTGGCAGTACCTCGCAGGTCCTCCAGTCCTCCGTAAGCTTTCCGGCCACTGGTCCTGTGGTCGGGCCAGGATTTCCTCTCGGTGCGCTTGGTGGAGCGGCAGGACAGCAGCAGATGTTCCATGTGTCTGCTGCTGTCTGCAGAGCACTGCTCTGTGTTTACCGAATGCGGAGTTTTAAAAAATCGAGTGTTTTCAGGCGGTTGTGGCCTGTCCTGAGCCCTGAAGATGACCTACCTGCTCCCGTCCGAGTTAGGCAGATGTTACTAAGTCTGTTCTGTTTGTGGCGTGAAGCTGCTGCTCCACTTGTTCTGCAGCTTGGCCATGATGATGGTCCTTGGATCGGAAAGCTGGAAGATCTGTCCATACTGCACCATTTGTATGCCCTCCTTGCCAGGGAGTCAGCAGTCTCATATGCCGAGCACGTTGCAGTGGAGGGAATCCACTGCAGGGTGAATGTTTGACTTTGTGCAGAGGGAGGCGAAGAGATGAGACAAGTCGTTGACCTCTGGGTCTCTGTTGACTGAAAGGGCCTGCAAGACGGACAGGCGTCCGGTCAGGAAGACAACGTTGTGGCTGGCGTAGGGGCTGACCTCGATTGGCTGCAGCTGTTTTCCACGTAGGCTATGCTTGCTTCCGCTTCTGAGACTGCTACTGTGGGTAGCAGGGCCGGTAGCAATGCAGATTGTGTCACATGTGTAGTACGAATGCAGAGAGAGAGAGAGAAGAGAGTGAGAGAGAGAGAGAGAAGAGAGAAAGAAGAGATAGAGAGGAGAGAGAGAGAGAGACAGAGAGAGACAGAGAGACATAGACAGAGACAGAGAGAGAGAGATAGAGAGACAACGAAAAATTTCAATCAGTATAGGCCATGGTACAAGATAAGAATCGTCATTCGTACACACGGCAAACTTACATCGTCTGACAACAAGCAGTGCAGAGAAGCAAAATCCCTAATATATACACAGTAGCTGTAAACAGCTAGTTCATTCAAACTGAGCCACTATTGTGCGCCTCTCAAAGGCTTTGAATAGAAGTCAACGTCAAATGTTCCTTTAAAACACCTTCATGTTATTTGTGAATGAGTGAAGCACTCGAAACGAACAAGGCCTCAAAAAATTTCCTTGGAATAATTACGTATTCACTGCCGTAAATCCTGAAGTGCAGATCAACAAAGTTATTATTAAAAGAAAAATGTAACTTCATCTTCATGAAAGAGGAGAGGGGGAGGGGAGAGTGAGGGGGGGGGTGTTCTTTTGTTCAAGACACTTGTTTGCGTAGTCTGAAAGAAGGAAATTGATGACGGAATCTCACTCTCACAACCAAACTATGATACTTGAATGAGCAAGATTCAGCAAAGAGCGTGGAATAGAGAATTTGAAGTCGGTAAACGACACGTGCATCCCTGGGCACTAACTGCATCTGTGTGATTGAGTGTGTGTGTGATGTGTGTGTGGTGTGTGTGTGTGTGTGCGCGCGCGCCGTCTGTGTAAGTACTATTGCCATGCGCGCGAGCATGCGTCATTTGTGTGTGCGTAGTGAGTGTAGTGTGGTGTGCATGTGTGTGCGAGTGTGTGCGTGTGTGTGTGTTGAGTGTTGTGTGAGTGTGTGTGTGAGTGTGGTGGTGTGAGTGTGAGCGCGCGCGCGCGTCTGATATGTACGTTAGTCCTGCGCGCTGTGCAGCGTTCATGAGTGTGTGTGTGTGGTGTGTGCAATGTGTGTGTGTGTTTGTGAGTGTTGTGTTGTGGTTATTTATGCAGGAACAACTTCTTACAAGCTGTGCCGAAGAAACGCATCCCCTTTATTCCTGACAACCTGCCACGACCCCGACCCCCGGTCCCCCTTCCGATAAGGACCGAGACCGATTTGCCAAGGAGGCACTACATGCGGAAATTAGCGGACCAAAATATGAAAAGTTAGAGATAAAGCACGGCCGCCAAACAAAAAAAAAGAAGAACGAAAAAAAAATACAAAAAAAAAACCTCCAGTAGACAAACGAATCACAAGACAAAAGGACGACGCGTTTCGATCTCTTCTGTTCTACAAACCGGCAAGATAACAAAACACTCAGGAACAACGAAACGGACGAGCAATCACTTATCTTCCTCCTATTCGTGGGCGGAGAGGCTTGAAATGGAGAAGAAGACAATAAGAGGTCGAACCGCGTCGTGGCTTAAACTGTGATTCGATTGTCCTCGGTTTTTGTTTTGTTTTTTTGTTTGGGTTGTTTTTTTTTAGGGGGGGGGGGGGGGGAGGAAGGGGTGGGGGGGGGGTGTCGGTGCATTTAATCCTAACATTCAAATTTTAAGGTCGGAGAATGATGATGGAGGGTATTTGGTCATTGATTACTTGTTTGTTTAAAAACTGATTTACTGATTTCCTGTTGGTGATTGAAAGTGACCACTGAAGATTGATGTCCTCATTTGAACAAGGTCTGGAACGTGATGAGATGAATGGATTGTTATGTGATGATTATTTGTTGATTGCCTGGCGTGATTCCTTGATCGAATTATTATGGATTAGTTAGTTGCCTGCCTGAATGATAATCATTGACTGAATTTGGATTGTTGATTTTTTTTTATTGAATTGTTAAATGATTGATTATACTGTTGATTATAATGATCAAATTTATTGCTAGGGCGAGTATTGTTGCCTAATTGAATAATTAATTTGGCAAAGATGAGTTGATTGGTTAATTGATGTTGGCAGATTGTTTTTTGTTTGGTCCATCAGAAGAATAGTTTTCCTTAAATAGATTGATGAAATTCATTGCTGTTGGTTGATTCACGTTATTGCGTGTGGCCGTGCATGTGTATGTGTGTGTGCGTGCGTTGCGTGCTGCATGTGTTTGCGTGCGCACGCGCACAGACACACGTACATTTGCGTGTGTGTTTGTGTGTGGTGTGTTGTGTGAGTGTGTGTGTGTGTTTGTTGTGGTGTGTGCGCGCGCGCGCGCCGTGTGCCCTGCGTGCGTGTATGGCAAGCTTGTGTGTTGTGTGAGGTGTGTGATTTTGTGTTGTGTGTGTGTGTGTGAGTGTGTGTAGGGATCCAAGGAAGGAAGCGGCCAAAGCCCCATTGACGGCAAGAAGAGCACGCCCTTTCCCAGGGCTAACGGATGAAAACCAGGGTGCGGATCGCAGAGGACAGCAAGTTGCAGCCCTTGGCCACCCTTCCAGGGCGCGGCCAATCGCCCCATCTCCCCGCGTCCTCCGCACGCCGTCGTCCCCTACACGGCAAAGACACGCCAGGGCCAGGACCCGGCAAGGGAAGAACCCTGTTCGTCGTTTTCACTGAGTTCACCCCTTCATCGTTCGCCGCCGTGGATCCGCCTCCAACCATTGGAGGAAATGAAAAAGAAAAACAACAAGGCTGCCGAAGATAGGGTTCTCTCTGCAAGTGGGACACACACACACACACACACAACAACACACACACACAAACCCACACACAAAACCCACACAAACACACACACACACACCCCCACAAACACACACACCACACACACACACACAACACACCCACACACTCACCGCACGCACGCACGCTAACGCACGCACGCTCACACACACACACACACACACACACACGCACGCACGGCATCGGCACCGCACGCCCGCCAGCACGCACAGATACCACAACGCACACGCCAAGCACGCACAAGACCACACACACACATACACCACACACCACACACACACACACACACACCGGCATACACACTCACACGCAACACACACACCACACAACACACAACACACACACAACACACACACACACACACACACACACGCACAGCCAGCCGCACAAACAATACACATACACACACACGCACGCGCAACGCTACGCACTGCCAGCACCGCTCGCCGCGCGCACGTACCACACACACATCACACACACACACACACACACACACACACACAACACACACACGCGCGCGCGCGCGCGCGCGCACACACCCACACACACACAGCACACACACACAACGAAAAAAATTAAACGCATTTTTATCGAGCTACTATGTCTTGTCATTCCATATCACCACATCTGTAAGCTTGTTTACCCGACAATGGCCTGCCTTCCCCCCCCTGTTCACACGTTAGCGAAAACACAGGGAATATGACAAAGTAAGGCGAGCGGGTTTGGGTGGAGGGAGGGGCGGTGGGGGGGGCGGTGGAAGTCTGAAAACAAAGGAGACGAAGTTCTTCGGCAAGAATTGCACATCGTGTATGGGTAAAAATTAGTTGTAGTGAGTTATTTGATATTCATTTGCCCAAGAGCGACAACTCTCCGCGGTGATACCCGCGTCGAGATCGCGCCTGACTGTGTGCTGGAGTCGTGAACAACAACAACAACACCAACACAACAACAACACCATGCCGCACGAGGGACAATAGCAGGACAACAAGCCCGAATTTAAAATAGAAAAACAAAAGAAAGAAAACGAAAAGAAAGAAAAAAAAAACGAAAAAAAAAAAAGAAAAAAAAAAAAAAAAAACCAGGCGAGACAAGCGTGATTCGAACCAAAGCACGCCGCTGATGAATCAGACTTGACAGTCATTTGTATGGGAAAACTCTTTCAAATGGAAGTGTCGTAGAAGATCAGCTCCGGTTATCTCTCACGCGATCTGCTGCGTCGCTAGTACAAGGTAAAAAAAAACGAAACAAAAAAAAAACGAACAGCCCCCCCCACCCCCACCCCACCCGCACAACACACACACACAACACCACACACACACACACACACACACACACACTCCCCATCTTTACCACCTACAACCGCTTTACAAGAATATAAAAGATGCATGCATACGCTTTGTAAAAACGAAACAAAACAACAACATACATACGAACAACCAAGAAAAGAAAGACAGGTTATTAGCTGAAACGTACCCGGAAAATCCATATCAGGGTGACCAACTCTTGCATCACTAACTCCAGACTACGTGCCTGTGGTCCTACCTCAGCCTGTCATGGAGTGGCTGCAATCGAAACTGTCCCATAATTTCTAACTGGTGCAGGTCATGAACATGCTGAAACACACACACACACACTACACACAACACACCACACACACACACACACCCACATACACACACACACAGAGAAATTAAACACCAAAAAAAAAAAGAAAAAAAGAAAACTCAGCAAGTTTAAGGGCTGGTTTTCTGGTACAAGAGTATCAGTGAAAAAAAAAAAAAAAATATATAAATATATATATAAATATATATAAGAAGAGAGAGAGAGAGAGAGAGATAGAGAGGAGAGAGAGAGAAGAGAAGAGAGAGAGAGAGAGAAGAGAGCTCTGTATGTGACATAGTTTATGTCACAGAATCTGTGTTTTGTGTTTGTTGTTGTTAGTTGTTGTTGTTGTCGTCGTCGTCGTCCGTCTAGACGGTACATGTATCACCCTGCCAATGTTCTCTGTCTTCACCTATGGTACACAAAAAACGTCGTCATCACATCATCATCGACTCACCTCCTCCCACTCCACTCCCCCCCCCCCCCCTCTCTCTCTCTTCTCTCTCGTCATTCTGTCGTCTCTCTGCTCTCTCTCTCTCTCTCGCCTCTCATTCTCTTCTGTCTGTCTCTCTCTCTACTCACTCCTCCTCTCCTCTCTCTCTCTCTCTCCTCTCATTTCTCTGTCTGTCTCGCTGTCTCTCTCTCTCTCTCGTTTCCGGAAGAACATCTCTTGTATACTCTCCTCTCTCACTCACACACACACACACACACACAACACACACACACACACACACACACACACATCACACACACACACACACACACTCTCACTCTCTCTCTCTCCTCTCTCATACTCTTTCAGTCTGTCTGTCTGTCTCTCTCTCTCCTTCTCTCATCTCGTCACTCTCATCTCTCTCCTCCTCTCATCTCTCCTCCTCTCTTTCCTCTCTCCTCTCTCTACTCCTCTCGCTCTCTCGTTTCCGGAAGAAACATCTTCCATGTACTTCTCACTCTCACTCTCTCTCTCACTCTCTCTCTCTCGCTCTCTTTTAAATTGGTCACGTGTCATGGCGGCCAAAGCCAGGGGCGGGGGCCAGGGGAGGACAGCCACAGTCGTGTCCTCCATGGCTTACCTCGCCCCTCTCTCCTTACCCCTGGAGGGTGGTCTTCACTGGCCACAGCCATGGCGACAGCCTCAGGGAACAGCCCAGTCCCTTCGTGAGTCGGCTGCACAGCGGGAAGGGGGGGGGGGGGGGCGGGCTTGGAGGGGGCGGATGGGGGAGGGGCTCTGGGCCCTCTTATGGGATCTTCTTTCTGTCTATCAACTTCTTCTTCTTCTTCTCCTCCTCCTCCACCTCCTCCTTTGTTTTTCTTCTTCTCTATCTCCATCTGCTTCTTCTTCTTCTTTTGCTTTTTCCTTCTTCTGATTTAAGTTCTGCCATTTTCTTCTTTCTTCTCTCCTTTTTTTCTGATTAAGTTCTGCTTTTACTTCTCCTTCTCTTCTTCTTCTGCTTCTTCTTCTTCTTCTTCTTCTTCTTCTTCTCGTCCTTCTTCTTTTGCAATCATCTTTCTCTTCTTCTTCTCTGCTTCTTCTTCTTTCTTCTTCTTTTCTTGCTTTTTCTTCTTCTTCTTTCTTCGTTCATCCTCTTCTTTCTTCTATCCTCTTCTTCTTCATCCTTTTCTTCTTCTTCTTCTTCTCTTCTTCTTCGTTCTTCTTCTACTTCTTCTTCTTCTTCTTTTGCATCTTCATCTTCTTCTGCTTCTTCTCTTCTGCTTTGTTTCTTCTTCATCTTCTTCTTCCTTCTTCTTCTTCTGCTTCCACTCCTCTTCTTCTCCTTCCTTTTCTTCTTCTGCTTCTTCTTCTTCTACCTTTCTTCTTCTTTTCTTCCTTTTCTTCTTCTTCTTCTCCTTCTTCTTTGCATCTTCTACTTCTTCTTCTTCTCTTCTCTTTCTGCTTTGGTTTCTCTCTTCTTCTTCTTCTTCTTCTTTTCTTCTTCTTCTGCTTCTTCTTCTTCTCTTCTTGTTCTTTCATCTGCTTCTTCTTCTTCTACTTCTTCTTCTGCATCTTACTTCATCTTCTTCTCTTCTTTCTTCTTCTTCTGCTTCTTTCTTCTCTTCTTCTTCTCTTCTGTTCTTCTTCTGCTTCAATTCTTCTTCTTCTTCTTCTTCTTCTACTTCTCGTCTGCATATTCTTCTTCTTCTTCTTCTCACTTCTCCTTCTTCTTCTTCTTCTTTCTTCTTTTGCTTCATCTTCCTTCTTCTTCTCTTCTGCTTCTTCTAAGGATAAAAAAAAAACAAACTTATGTTGATGTTATTATATATTATGAAAATTATTATTATTCGTCTTATTCTTTCAAGCTTTTCTTTTTATGCTTATGATACAATTAAATATGATTAGCATTCTTTTTTTTATTTCTTGTCCTGCTTTGTATTCTTATTCTTTTCTTCTTTCTCTTATTCTTCTTCTTCTCTTCTTCTTCTTCTTCTTATTCTCTTCAATCTCCAAATACTTCCCTCTCCTCTGTTCTTCTTCTATCCTTGCTGCTGCTGCACTACTACTACTACTACTACTTACTACTACTACTGCGCGGCTGCTGCTCGTCTGCAGCTGCTGCTGCTCCTATCTGTTGCTGCTGCGGCTGCAAATGTTGTGAGATAAAAGATAGATTTTATCTAGTACAAATCGCATGGAGAAAACATGGGACGAAGTAGAAGATAGAACAAAGGCCACCAAAACCTGACGCCACCACGCAGGCGAGACATTGCCATGTACGGCGATAAGACAAAGTCAGCGAACTAAATACTTTTTTTTACTGACACAGTAAATTTAAAAAATAAAAATTAAAAAAAAACAACAACAAAAAACCCACAACGGCCAAGAACAAGAATAAAAGAAATGTAGGTATAACCTTTGATTGGATAGATTACTGTCAAGAATGATATTTAATACTTTGATTATAACTTGATTGTCTCTTCAACGAAGATAAACTAGAAACTTGTGTTCCGCCTGGGTACCTATTTGTAAGGTTTTGATTTTTTGTTTTTTTTAATTTTAAAACAGCTGACTTTTTTACAAGAACTTGGAAAACTGAAATCCAGTCCAATCACAAAATAATACCAGCCGGGTGTTTGGGGATTTAAATTCGACCATGTATTTTACATTCCAAGCCGCCGCAAAGGACCATCGTTTCAGAGAGAAAGGTGGCATGAGACAGCAGGGGTGGAGATGGGGGGGGGGTGGGGGGAGAGAAAAAAAAGAGAGGGGAGGTGGGGGGGGGGGACCACAAGTGGGTGGTGAACGTCTGTTTGAGTGACAATGACGGCAATCGAGTGCTTGAGTTGCTGGTGAGATTTTCAACCAAAAAAAAAAAAAAGGTTCACTAGTGGCTGCATACCAATAATGAATGCGTCAAGGCCCTTGCTAAAGGGGTGGAGTTATTTATAGACACGCGCAATTGGACTGTTTTGAGATTTTTTATCGTGTCCTGAACGTGGATTCTCCATTTTCTTTCGTAAGGCATCAAGGTAAGAAGCCAGGCAGCACGTTCCAACGACAGAGATTCCAATCAAAGGAACGGGACGATTTTGGGGGTTTCCAGCTGGCGCAAAGATAATTAGGGTCCACAGCTAGCAGAGTGCAAAGCAAAGGCCTGAAATTGACGTCAACATGGCAAGGGTCTGATTAATAAAGTCATATTGTGATATCCATGGTGAAACACTGCCTCCCCCCTCACACCCCCCCCACCCCCACCTCCCCCCCCACCCACCCCCACCAAGCAGGTGCATAATAGATGAGAGTGTTCTTGCCGAATAGCTCAGTTGGTAAGGCACCGACTCGTAATCCAAGTGTTGCGGGTTCGAATCTTCGCCGTCCGTTTCAGTACAACGGGATATTCCCTGGGATTTAACATTTGTTCTGACTCCATTTCCCATACATCCTTCCATAGACTATAAACGAGGTTTCCGTGTTGAGCACACGCATAACACTTGCACACACTACACAACCATCACCACTTTCTGAAGAGAAGGCCATTTTGGCCGTTAGTATGTATGACACGTTACACATAGCATGCACCATCCCCGAAGCTGAGTAAGGCTGCCTTAATGGCGGGATAGAAACGGTCATTGCACACACAACTCCACTCCCTTTGTTGGGTAATGGGATTAATACTTGCCTGTCCAAATAGGGAGGGAGTGACCCGCCGAGAAACAGCCTCGTACACATAAGAAAAGAAGAAGAAGAAGAAGAAGAAGAAGTTCTTTTTGATCAATTTATCAGTTTAACAAAAAGCAGGCACGGATCGTGGTAGCCTCAAAACCTTTACATGGATTATAGAGTTTTTAGTGCAAAATCCTAATTGTGGTGTATTACCATTTAACATTAAATGCTGGCTCGGATTCGTGGTAGGCTCAAAACCTTTACATGGATTATAGATGTTTTATAGTACAAAATCCTATTGTGGTGATATTAACACTTAACATTACATGCTGGCTCAGATACATGGTATACCTCAAACGCGTGCATGATTATAGGGTTTTAGTGCAAAATTCTCGTAATAATTGAGATGTGAACCAGTATTTGCTACTGTCAACCTCTCGCCCTCCTCCTTCTGCTTCCCCTCCTCCATATACCGTTCCACCCCTACCCCCACCCCATTTCCCCACCCTGTGCTTTTCTGCCGCAGGTTGGGCGGAACGGTCAGATGAACGATGACCTTCACTAGAAAACCGAGCACTGTCCAGTGTCCCCTTCGTAGGCTGACCTGCCGAATGTTGTGTCACGACCACCGTCTATACACCGCTTTTGTCCAGTGTCCGCGGCAGGCATGGGAGGGTCGGATGGTAGGATGGGTGGTTGTGGGGTGGGGTGGATGGGGAGGGGTCGGGATTGGTGGGGTGGGTGGAGGCACAAAGGAGGTGGTGAGAAAAAGGGCGGTTGGAGTGAAGGGGACGGGGGGGGGGGGGTGGGGGGGGGTGTTTACTAACATCATCGTGATACGCTCCAGCTGTTCGTGTCCTTAGAGGTGGTGGAGAGGTGGTGGTGGTGGTGATGGTGGTGTGTGTGTGTGTGTGTGTGTGCGTGCGTGCGTGCGTGCGTGCTGCGTGCGTGCGTGTGTGTGTGAAGATGGTGATGATATAGATCTTATCATTAAGACCCTAGTGGTTATCGATTATATAGATCATTATTCATTAAGACCAGGTGGTCATCGGATGATATAGATATATCATCAGACCTATTGTTATGGATGATAATGATCATTATCAGTAAGACCAGTGGTTATCGTATTATATAGATCTTTAACATTAAGAACCAGGTTTATCGATGA
>CM031628.1:901197-983697 GCA_018398815.1 Conus ventricosus
TATCAGATTATCATTAAGACCTAGGGAAAACGGATGATATAGATTATCATTAAGAACCTAGTGTTTATCGATGAAAATAGATCATTATCATTAAGACTTAGTGGTTATCGTTAATGATATCTATCAAAAACCATAAGACCTATGGTTTAATCGGATTGAAAATAGATTATCATTAAGACCTAGTGGTTATCGTATTTGATATAACAGATAATTATCATTAAGACCTTAGTGGATATCGGATAGATATAGCTCATAATCAAATAAGACCTAGTGGTTATCGATGAAAAAGATAAACATTAAACCTAGTGTTATCGATGATATAGATATCATTAAGACCTAGTGTTATCGATAAATCGATCATTAACAATAATACTTAGAGGATATTCGATATATAGATCATTATCATTAAGACGCTAGTGGTTATCGAAGTAAATAGATTATCATAAGACCCTAGTGGTTATCGGATATATAGATTATCAATAGACTAGTGGTTATCGGATATATAGAATCATTTTATACATTAGACCACAGTGGTTATCTTATGATAGTATATTATCATTAAAGACTCAAGTGGTTTATCGGATGATATACATTATCATTAAAACGCAAGTGATCGAGGGAAGATGATATCATCATCATTCAGATCTAGGGTCGAGGAATGCCTAGAGCTCATTATCATTAAGACCAGCCGTTGAGCGACAATAGCATCATTATATTAAACCAAACAGTAGGTGGGATGATAACAAACAACGCTGATAACACCAAGCGTTTGAGGGACGAGAGGTATTGATCAATCATGAGGAAGTTGCAAAGACACAAAAGAGATCAAAAGGTTGACAGTGATGGACTCACAAATGATCAATCCTGGGCCGGAATAGCTCGGCTGAAGATGCCGACTCGTGACTTGTGTGATCATGGGGATTCGGGTTCGAATCTCACCGCCAGAGGCCGTTTCGGCACACAGGGATTTATCCCTGGGGTTTAACATTAGTTCATCTCCCATTTCCCATAACAGTCCTTCCATGTGACTATAAACCGAGGATCCCGTTTCGAACGCACGCATAACATCTGGCACACACGTCCACATCCCAACACCCAACTTTCTGAAGAGAAGGCCAGTTGCCCGTTGGTATGGATGACATGTACACATAGCATGCACCTGCAAAAAAAAATTTAAAAATTTTTTTAAAAAAATCAAAAGAATGAAAGAGTTTGTTAAATTGAAAGGAACGATATTGACTGAAGAATGACACGGAAAACGACTGAAGGAAGCGCCACAGGCAGCACATCAGGTACGGCTCTACCAGTAGGCAGCCTTTTGTGAAAACGAGAATGCGATTGTAAAAGCGCTTCGAGCTTGGTCCCTGCAGGGGGTAGGCGCAATATAAGTACCTCATTAAAAAAAAAACTGATGTTAAAGGAGTGTCACAGAGACCCATTCTCATTAGAAAACCCCTCAACTCACCATCCTGAGGATTGCAATACCACTGCCCCAGGGTGGAACTACAGAAAAGCTAAATATGGGGAAGATTTCTCCATCCTCACAGAACGAGTATGCCCCGCCAACATCAATACGTCGTCAGAGAAAGATGCGTACAACATGACCAAGGCCTTCAATGCGGCAATACTTAAAGCAGCCAAGAAACTATCCCCTAGAGGAGCCAAAAGAATACAGGCCCTACTGACTGAAAACTCCAACAGCTGGAAGATCCAAGCTAACGAAGCAAGAGAAAAGGGCAGAAAGGAACCATCAACAGAAAACAACCATCAACCTGAAGGAAAGAACCGCCTTGTCCAAAAAGACCTTCTCCAGGCAGCAAGAACCAACTTGAAAAGGAACAAGAAAATTCTCAATTTGGAGAAGGATGGAGCAAGACTGTGAAACTTGCCAAAGCAATGAACGAGAAGATGTCAACTTCACCAATCGTTCAAGAATACAACGAGGACCTCACAGGAAGCAGGCTGCAGACCACCTATAAGCAACTTTGAAAGGATCAGTAACATCAAAGTCCCAAAAGATAGTAGTAGAAGGAATTGTTGGAACCATAAACACTAACAAAGCAAGGACACAGAGGAAGAAAGTCTTTTTTTTTTTCTGCGTACCCAGGCTGATACACCTGCGGACACTCCCTGTATAGCCAGGCAGTGTGAGTTTTTGTGTGTATGCCCTTTTTTATCCCAGCCATTAGCAGCCATACTCCATCATCGGGGAAGGTGCATGCTATTGTCCGACGGTGTCATCCAAACCACACGGCCAAACTGGCCTTCTCTTCCGAAAGTTGGTGATGGGATTTTACTAGTGTGCAAGAAGTTATCGTCGATCACATCACGAACCCCTCGTTAATAGTCTCATTCGAAGACTATATGGAATGGAGTCAGAACCAATTTAACTCCGAGGGAAAAATCCCCAATAAAACCGAAAATCGAACCCGTAACCACCAGGATCACGATCCGGCGCTCTACCAACTGAGCTATCCCGGCCCCAAGGAAGAAGTGGTGAAAGAACTCTTCTCAGAAAAAAGAACTGAGGAAGGATAAAGCGATGCAGAAGAGGAAATCACCAGGACCTGATGCATTACAAATGAGATGCAACAACACTTGGGACCATCAGCACAAGAAAACCTTCCATATCTTCAACGCCACTTGCAAAATGCCATCAGTACCACCCAGCAGGAGAATGCTACCATGATACCCGATTCACAAAAAGGAAAAAGACAAGACCAAGGCAGACAGCTCAGACCCCATTATGTCTGACCAGCGCGTAGGGAAGCTCATGGAAAGGCAATTCCACAATAGGCTGACATGGGTACCTGGAGATAAAGAGGATCACTCTGACAAAGCAGCAGGCTTCAGCAACCACGATCCACTGAAAGACCAGTCGCTTACATTGCGCAAGTAATGAGATGCACTACAAGACAAGAAGCATACCATTACAGTCTGGAATCGACCTGGAAAAGGCCATTGATAAAGTGTTGAAGATGTGGCTGAAGCTAAGAAGATGCCACAAGTACGGTAACTCAGGTCTCTTGTTCAAATGGATCAGCCAATACCTGACACAACAAAAAGCCTGGTACATAACAGAAGGCCACCAAAGCATGACATGAAATTAACATGAAGGAAAGGCGTTCCCCCAGGTGAGTTCTCTCCCTATACTCTTTCCATCATCTTCATGAACGACATCCTTGAAGACACCCTGCATGGATCCATGTTGCAATCTACCAGACGATCTTGCAACTGGTGCTCTGAGCAGTACATAACAACAGCCACCTGAAAGATCCAGGAAGCCCAGAGAATATCGAGACATGACAAAAACGTGGCACGTAACCATCAGCCAGAAAAACCACATACACCATCTTCAGCCTGGCTACAAAAAACAGAGTGCTCAGCCTCCAGGTGAATGGACACGTCCTCCCACAGGATAAGTCACCCACTATACTTAGAACACATTTTACTCCAGGATGACTAGGAGACACCAGATTCAACAATGCATCAGAAAGACATGGCTACGTTGGCATTGGGATGAAGAAGTTATCATGAACTCCTGGGATCCCGACCACAACAACCGAGGAATAAACTGTACCAAGGACGAGTTAGACCTGTCCAGGAATGGTACAGCTGCCTGGGGGACAGCAGCCAAGTACCAACCCAAGACAAAGTTGCCCAAGGTCCAGAACCAGGCGTCAGGATCATCACCGCGCTCTCAAACAACCCCTATCCAAGCCAAGGAAACATCTGACAGTCTTCAAAGCCTTGAAAGCAGGAGAGATGCCATAAACCACACCCAAGCTGCCAATTCAAGAGGATGAAGAATCACCCCCATGAACAAACGAATGTCTGAGCCAACCAAGTGCATACAGAAGACGCAGCAGTTTATGTGTCACAACGCACGTAGACTCGAAGGCAGGACCCTGAACTGCTAAACAGCAAGGGAACAAGCGATCCCAACTCAACACAGCTTCTATACCCCTGGGAGAAGGGACCCCAGTTTTTCCGGAAGTCAGAGAGACAATCCCAGGCATTCTCTCAAAGGGCACACAATCAGAACCAAGAAGAACGCACTAGCACTAGACCATATAGAACAGGCTTACCCCAAGGAGCTGTGGACGAACGCAATACACATACGGCTCACAGAGGAGGCTACCATAAATGGAGGTAGGAGGAATAATCTAACCTGAAGGAATAAACTCACTCCGACAATCACATCCCCACTGGCAAATTCCCACTAACTACAAAAGCTGAGGCATGACGCATTGCAGACAGCAGCGAGACACTGTCGCAAATAAGAGGCATACAACCCAAAATCGTCATCTACTCATGATGCACTGTCAGTATCAGCAGGCTGTACAGAACCCAAAGAACAAGGAACCCTCAACCCCTTGTCCACTGCCCTGCTAGACTGCAACATGCCACTGAACTAACTGGTCATACAGTGGATACCCTCAACACTGCAACATAGCAGGCAATGATGAAGCAGACGACTGGCGAAGGAAGGAGGACAGCAGCCAAAGAGGAACAGGAAATCTCCTATGAAGATGCCAAACGATTATCAAGGAGAACAGAGAAAAATGGCATCAGCTACATCCAGAAATATAACCAGACAGAATCCCTACCACCTCCTAACCCAACCAGACCCAATGAACATTGTGAGGCTGAGTACGTGCCACTCCAGGCACCACCATACACAAGTTCCACAAGGATCCCGGCAATTGGCGATCGCAGTGTGCCCCTGCGGTACAGCCCCAATGACAGTGGAACACATCCTACAAACTGTCCAACTCACCAGACCTGAGAGCAAGACCTGGCCTGCTGACCACCGATGATGGAGAAACGCTACCGGAATCACTGGAGGACCTCCGCCGGACGGCAAGCCTTCAACCATGCATCTGGGGTATCCTGTCTGAGCGAACGAAGAAGATGAAGAAGATTATGAAAACCTAACGGTAAGGGGGGGGAGGAGGGGGAGGGAGGGAGGAAGGGGTGGGCCAGAAACAACTGTATGACGTGTCCGAGAAGTTGGGAACATCCTCTTTCCGAAATGACCACCGCCAACAGAGAATACTAACACCACCTTCAACGCACCGCCACCCGCAGCTCGGACTTAACTTCAGCCTTGTATTCAGGACAGCAATGCAGCGTGTGTGTGTGTGTGTGTGTGTGGTATGTGTTGTGTGTGTGTGTGTGTGTGTGTGTGTGTGTGTGTGTGAGTAGTGTGTGTGTGTGGTGTGTGTTTGTGTGTGTTTTGTGTTATGTGTGTGTGTGCGCGCACAGCGCGCGAGTGGTGCATCATACATGCATGATGTGTGTGTGTGTGTGTGTGTGTGTGTGTGAGTGTGTTGGTGTGTGGTGAGAAAAACAACATACGCAATTAAACACACAGTTCAAAGCACACAGCAAAACACAACGCAAAACGACAAACGATAAACACACCTAACACGAAACAGGCAACACATACCATGATAAAACAAGGCACACCTCACATGACAAAACAATGCAACACAACACTTGACAAAACAAAACAAAAGACAGAACAACACAACGTAACGGCAAAACACAACATCAACAAAAACGCAAGCAACATAAAAGGACAACAGCGCAACACAAGGCAATACACACCAACACCAGACACCCCCCCCCCCTCCCCCTCTGTGACCTTGGTGCCCCTTCACCTTAGCACCCCGTGACCTAGGCTCCCCTGTGACCTTCGTGTCCCATGACCTTGGAGCCCCGTGACCTTGGTGCCCCTTCACCTTAGCACCCCGTGACCTAGGCTCCCCTGTGACCTTCGTGTCCCATGACCTTGGAGCCCGGTGACCTTGGTGCAGGTGGAGCAGGACGACCTGGAGGAGGGCCCGGAGGTGACGGAGATCTACATCCGGGCTGGAAGCTGGACCCGCCCATGCTGGACGTGCTGCTGCAGTGCTGGCCCCTGCTGCAACAGCTGCACGCCGTCCACCTGTGGAACACCGCCCTGGACGCCCAGACCGTCGCCATGCTGGCCGACCACCTCCCGGACTGCGGCCAGCTGCGGACCCTGGTGCTGGACGCCAACCCGCTGGAAGGCACGCCCGTGTCGCAGCTCCTAGGGCCGCGGAGCCAGCTGAACCACCTCTCCCTCCGCTTCTGTGGGCTGACGGACGTTGAAGCCTACGGCATCGGGTCTTGCCTCGGGTCCTCATTCTTCACCCACACCCCTCTGCTCACCCTCAACCTCTCCAACAACCGCATCACCGGCGTCGGCGCTGGACACATCGCATCCGGTCTTCGTGTGAACCACGGTCTGTTGACCCTGAACCTGGCTTCCAACCGAGTGGGGGATGAGGGGGCGCTGCAGCTGGCCACGGCTCTGTCCCAGTTCCCTCTGACTCAGGAGCAGGTGGTCGTACGTCGGCAGATCTTGTCCAAGCGGCTAGAGAAGGAGAACGTGCCTCCCAAGGTGAGCACCTTATCGAGACCACAGTCTCCGAGCGCGAGTCACAAAAAAACCCGAGAGAAGGACAGCCCGAAACGAGGCAAGGAGCTGAAGCCCAAGGAGTCCAAGGACCGCATCAAGCCCAGAAAGGTGTCCAGATCGCGGAAGCTCTCGAGCGGGTCACAAAGCAGAGAGACCACCGACTCCCCACAACCCGCCCGCAAGCCGGAGACACGACTCAAGCCGCATAAAAAGTCCAGGAACAAGAAGAAGAGCAGCCAGCAGCCCGACAAAGAGCTGGACGAAGAGAACTGCGTCCTGACCACCGACAACCCAGCTCCACGACGGAGAGTTGTGGATCATCGGCAACCGCACCCTGATCAGCCTGAACCTGTCCCGAATCAGATCGGAAAGCGTGGTTTGGAGGCCCTGTGGAGGCGGTGCAGGCTCAGACCCTGTCCGACATCACCTCTGCCCGCGCGTCCATTGGACTGAGGAGCTGTGGTCCAGCGGAACGGCCTTCCTGATGACGACCGGTCATGCAGGCCATCACACGTGCATGAGGTGCAGGGACCCCCTGAGGAGGTTGGGCCCCGGGTCGCCCTCACCAAGACCAACGTCACCCCCTGCAGCCTTCCTCGCTTTACTGAGGTCCGGGATCCCGATCTCCTGCCTTGGCGGCTTCCAAGACCAGCTGCTCGTGCAGGGCGAAATCGTTCCACAAGAACTCCAGCAGGGGGAGAACGTGTCCTAGGTGCAGAGTCTTGGTGAGATTCTCCCCCCCCCCCCCCCCCTCCCCCGCTTGACAGAGAGACAGACGCTGCCGTCAATGAAGATGCTGACACAACGAGAACAAATCGTGGTAGTTTCATCACGGTGCAAACCTTGGTTCGGCCACTTTCGTCTACAACGTCTAATCCTGTCATGTCTAAAAAAAAAAAGAGCGACTGTCTGTTAGTAATATTCCACACCATCAAGCTTAAGCCCCTCACACACTACCAGCATTCGATGATTCAACCATGACCTTTTTGTTGTCCTCGTCCCTCTTCAGTCACGATCCCCGTTACGTCAGCAGTCACGATCCCCGTTACGTTAGCAGTCACGATCCCCGTTACGTTAGCAGTCACGATCCCCGTTACGTCAGCAGTCACGATCCCCGTTACGTTAGCAGTCACGATCCCCGTTACGTTAGCAGTCACGATCCCCGTTACGTCAGCAGTCACGATCCCCGTTACGTTAGCAGTCACGATCCCCGTTACGTAGCAGTCACGATCCCCGTTACGTTAGCAGTCACGATCCCCGTTACGTTAACAGTCACGATCCCGTTACGTAAGCAGTCACGCACAAACCAGCCGTGTTCGTGAATTAAAACGATTCTTCACACGAAAAGCCGAGAAATGGGGTCAGATGACGTCAGAATGCGCGAACTACCTGCAATTCTCGCGAAATCTCGAATGACATGGGATTTGATGCTTCGGCAGATGACTGACCAGAAACCCTTCATGCCCCCCTCCTCCCCGGGACGTGACAGGGGTGGGCGCGTATGCAGCAGAACACCTCGTCAGATGGACCGCCAAAATGGCACGGGTGGAGGTGGAGGGTTTTTCTTGTTAATACCGGCGGGATTCCGAATGGCTGTGACCAATGGCAGCCTGCCGGCTTGGTAAGCCGATGAATCAGGTTTTACCACGAACAGAGGCTTCACCCTTCAGGGAAACAAGAGTTCACCTGCTCACCCCGAGGTTCAGAACTGTTTTCCTAGAGATAATTGTTTCCCCTGAACATCACAACTGTTTTTCTAGGGATTATTGTTTTTCCTGAACATCACAACTGTTTTTTTCTATGGATTATTGTTTTTCCTGAACATCACAACTGTTTTCCTCGGGATAATTGTTTTCCCTGAATATCACAACTGTTTTTCTAGGGAAAATGTTTTTTCCTGAACATCACAACTGTTTTCTTAGGGATAATTGTTTTTTCTTGAACATCACAACTGTTTTCCTAGGGATAATTGTTTTCCCTGAACATCACAACTGTTTTCCTAGGGATAATTGTTTCCCTGAAGGTCACAACTGTTTCCCTTGGAATGGTTGTTTTCCCTGAACATCACAACTGTTTCTTGGGGTAATTGTTTTCCCTGGATATCACAACTTTTCCTAGGAATAATTGTTTTCCCTGAGGTCACAACAGTTTCCCCAGGGTAATTGTTTCCCTTGGACATCACAACTGTTTTCCAAGGGATAATTGTTTTCCCTTGAACATCACAACTGTTTTCCAAGGGAGAATTGTTTTCCCTTGAACATCACAACTGTTTTCCTAGGGATACTTGTTTCCCTTGAACATCACAACTGTTTTCCAAGGAGAATTGTTTTCCCTGAAGTCACAATTGCTTGCTTTGCGTTCCGGAAGAAATCGTCCTCATCGGTGATGTCCGATCTTTGTCTGGGGAAAATTGCAATTATCCCGAAGGACAACAACGATAATAGAACAACAGCTATGACCGCAAGAAACACACCTGTTCTCCATGAGTTTGTCCCGGCAAGCAGCAGTCCTGACTGTTTTCCATGTTAAAGGCATTTTACCCGATATAAAATCGATTTTGCCCAGGAAATATAACGGTTATTATCCCTAGGAAACTAGGGGAAATAACGATCGTTCTGGAAGAAAAGTTATTATCCTCAGGAAACATACGCATACGAAAACAGTTGCCACCTCAAAGGGAAACAGTTGAAATTCTCAGAATAATTCCTGTTTTTCATCTTTTCGTTCTTTGTTTTATTTCTTTTCGTTTTGTTTTGGGTTCCCCCCCCCTCCCCCCCCCCCCCCCCCCCCCCCCCCCCCCCCCCGAAGGTGATAGCTGCATGCTTTCCTTAAGAATTCAGACGCTCGTATGCTCCCGTATCGCGCAACCTCTGACACAGAACTGTGTGCGTTTAGCATGGAAGTCACCTGGCTGTTTCGCGCTGATCAAAGCGCAAGAACTAACAACTGCAAGACATGCAACAATCCGATGTGTATAGCACAAAGGCCAGTTGTAGAGCCTGGCATCAAAGATGCTGTTTCTGATTTTTGTTTGCTTTGACGTTTTGTTTTGCTGTTGTTGTTGTTGTTGCGCGCGCGCGCGCGCGCGCGCGCGTGGGTGTGTGTGTGTGTGTGTGTGTGTGTGTGTGTGTGTTTTGAATGAGGTGACGTTTCCTGCTTTAAGTTAGTTTCTGGAAATACATTTCAATTAATTTTTTTTTCAATTAAAAACGTTACTAATTTGCAAAGTGGGACAGTCTGCCTTCACTGCCCCCCCCCCCCCCCCCCGCTCTCACCCACCCCACCCTATCCCCTCCCTCTCTCCGCTCTCTCTCTCTCTCTCTCTCTCTCCTCCTCTCTCTCTCTCTCTCTCTCTCTCTCTCTCAGTCTCACAGTCTCAGAGTCTGTTTGTCTGTCTGTCAGTCCGTTTATCTGTCTGTCTGTCCTCTTCTTTCTGTTTCTCTCCCTCCCTCTCTCTTGTAACACACAACACACACACACACACACACACACACACACACACACACACGCATACATATAGGCTCGGCTTTGCTTGATGAAGATTATGAAAGAAGTGGTCCACGTTGATTGCAAGCCCGCTCGTGTCAGACAATGTCAATTCACGACAGGCAGGCCCGCTCGTGTCAGACAAGGTCAATTCACGACAGCAGCCTGGCCGTGTCAGACAAGGCCAATTCACGACAGGCAGGCCTGGCCGAGTCAGACAAGGCCAATTCACGCCGCGACAGGCAGGCCTGGCCGAGTCAGACAAGGCCAATTCACGACAGGCAGGCCTGGCCGAGTCAGACAAGGCCAATTCACGACAGGCAGGCCTGGCCGAGTCAGACAAGGCCAATTCACGACAGGCAGGCCTGGCCGAGTCAGACAAGGCCAATTCACGACATGCAGGCCTGCTCGTGTCTGACAAGGCCAATTCACGACAGGCAGGCCTGGCCGTGCCAGACAAGGCCAATTCACGACAAGCAGGCCCTGGCCGTGTCTAACAAGGCCAATTCACGACAGGCAGCCTGGCCACAGAGCAGCAGGTTAGGTGTGACAAGGGTTTTTTGCTGTTGATTTTTAGGTCCCAGCATCACAATTCTTCCTCCTGCGCCTTCTGTCCTCAAGGGTTGCCCCTGCGGGCTTTTTTTAAAAAGGAGACCGTATTGTTACTGACATGCTGCCAGGCAATTCACAGCTAGGGAGGTTCACTGCCCATGGTCAACATGAACGGCACCAAGTTTTTTTGTTGTTTGTTTTCAAATAGTTTGTATCACTTCTTCGGTGCCCCTCTGTCACGATGGCCAGTGGAGAGTTCGCCGTACAAGGTGATGACCCTTTGTAAAACCTCGGGTGATGTCGATGGAGGAAGGACTAGCGCACAGCCCAAACAAAACTCACACTTGCTTACAATCTCATTCATATATAAAATGCATTCGTCACATCAAACCACTAGTAAAGTCTATAACTTTACTACACATGATCATGAACGAAACATCAATGCATATGGAATCAAATGAAATAAAACATTCTCTCTTTCCTGAACTCACAAAATCATTTATCTAAAACATCATTAACTAACCCCCGGGGTATAAATAGATTTCTACTTTACCTGGCCGGGTGATCTTAACTATTCACGAATCACTGTCTTTTTTTTCCTTTTTTTCTTTTCACGTCCTTTCACAACACACACAACTGCTGGCACGGGTGTTGGTCTGCTTGCACCGGTCAAGCTGGACTGCTGGCGTTGGTCAGGTTGGACTGCCCGATGAAAGTGGCGCTGGCCAAGTATGAGTCAAACCCCCCGGTTAAGATAGAACAGTGACTATCAACATCGATCTGTTCTCCTTTCTTTCTTCCTGCATTAACGCATTGCACTCTCTCTCTCTCTCTCTCTTCTAGCCCTGCTCTTATAAAATGGACAGGGTTTGCTTTTCTTTTCTTTTTTTTCTTTTTTTTCTTTTCCTCTTCATTAGTTAGCAACTCTCTCTTTCCACATCTCTCTTTAGTCCTCCTCTGCAGACTATCCAGCAAATCCTCAATTTGGTTCTCTTCTCTCCTCCCCTCATCTCTCCTCTCTGCCCCTCTCTCCTGCAGAGCTTCCACTCCGAACCTCCCTCTCTCCTCTCTGTTCGTTCTCCCCCTCGTTCTCCCGTTCTCTCACTCTCACATCCTTCTTATTCCGTTCCGATCTGTCCAAAAAGGCGAGTACCATTGGTCTGTTTTTTTCCCCCTGATACCCAAGTTATCTCCCTCTAATTCCATTGGATTATTCAAATCATGACAGTCACCCCTTTACACGCCTTACTCTCGGGGTGGTCAATTGGTCATTTAATTGATTAGCTAGATTTCCCCCCCACCACACACTACCTTCTCCCTCCCCTTTCCTGCTTTAACCTGCGACGTCCGACTAACAAGGGCGCTGGTTCCACAAATTGGCTAGATGAGCCTGAGCCAGGCGCTACGACTCGTCTCGCTAGACATCGAGGCGTCGGCCCAAAGCTGCTTAGTCCGTCTAGCCGGACAGACCGTCTCCTTGGAGCCTCTCCCCTATCTTAATTGGCTGGATCCGAACCATGAGCCCGTGACGTGGCGCCCCAGAATATTTGAGGTAAGCTTATGTCTAAACAACCTGGACCACGACTTGGTTGTTCTATTTTTGACCGTGACAATTTCCCCCTTGCAAAAGACTATGCACGCTCGTCTCAAAACCACGGGGACAAAAAAAACAACAACCGAATTTGCGACACACAGCTACACGTGCAAAGTTTGAAAAAAAACTTTGCAACCAACGGTTTATAAATTATAAAATAATATCATTAGTGAATACCAAATCCAATGAGTTATCATTGACGTGCGCTTCTTTCGTTATTTCAATTCATTTTATAACACCTCTGTGCGCACTTATGCCATTCCCCCACCTGCGGATTTTCCATCTCTCCTTTTCACAATTCTTATGAAAAGCACAATATAATTGATCACGATCCATGACACTTCACTGAGGAATCTCCATCCCCCTTATTGCAAATAATGCATTACTACACAAGCGGCTGTATGCTCCAAACATAACACATTTACATGAACAAATCTCACACAAAAATATGAACCATAGCCAAATGGGAATGAAAACCCCTATCCACCAACAAAACTGTAATCAACACATATTATCAACAAAGCACCCCGAATGACTGACTTCCTCTGATTGCAGCTTACTAGACTATGCGACTTTTAAAAAGTCAGCTCCGACATTCTGTCGACCTGGGGTGTACTGCCTCGATACCTGTAGGGCTGCAGTGCCATTGCCCAACGCAGAACCCTGCTGTTTTTTCACTGTGCCTCCTGCAGGGAAATTTTAGTGGTTGGTGATCTGTCTCTATCACGAAATCTTCCCATACAAGTATTTGTGGAACTCTGCACGGCCCACACACAGCTAAACACTCCTTCTCTCAGTTGCGTACCCTTCTTCACACTTTTTCAACTTTCTGCTAGCATACCTCACAGGGAACTCGACCCCTTCATACTCCTGCAACAATACTGCACCTATCCCACCACCTGATGCATCTGTCCGCAACAAAAATGGTTTTGACCTATCTGGTAGCTTCAAGATGGGACGGGATCCTAGTCTTTTCCAGCACCGTCTGCAGTGCTTGCTCTGCAGCGTCTGACCACTCGACCACTGCCGGTTTCCCTGCCTTGACCAAATCACGAGAGGACTCGTGATTGCTGCGAAATTTGGAACAAACTCCTAAGAACCCAAATAAAACCTAGCGACTCCTGACTTCTGTTTTGGTCTTTGGTCTCTCTGAATTCATCATCTTCTCCACCTTTTCCCCCTTTTGGCTGCTTTGTGTCGCCTCCGACAACAAAACCTAGGAACTCCTACTGTCCCAGCCTTCATACAGTGACACATCCCTGATGACCTTCTGAAACTTAGGCAACAAAAACTCCCCTTTTTCTGCTGGGTCCTTTCACCTCATCAATGATTGTGCTGCGCCTATGTGCTGAGTCTCACGCTGAATATATTTGCGGAGAAAATTCGCATGGAAAATTTTTGGGTTTTCCATTCACATAAATTCGGTAACCCCTATCGACCTTTTCAGTGATGGTGAATGTCCCTTCCAATGCATCAGCAGCTTTTGTGACCCGTGGGAAGCAGTACCAGGACTTGATCTCCCACCTTGAGGATTGCTTCCTCACCTTCCTGTCATATTGCTTCTTTGAACGACCCTAGCCTCCTGCAAACCTTCCCTTGCAACCTTGCTTGTCTCTCCCTGTGCCCACCTTTGGAACAGGGCGAGTTTGGGGCCAATCAGATCAACAGCCACTCTCCTGAATGGTGTGTCATTAAAGGGGGATGTTTAAGAGGCGCCTTCCTCTTCACCCCTCTTGTGGCTGACCTTTGACACACGTCACATGACATGCAGAAACGCTTGATGTCTGCCATTGCTCCGGGCCAATGAAAGTCATCAAAGATTCGGTCCAGCTGTTTTGCTGGTGCCGAGATGACCCGCCATGAGCGACTCGTGCCCACTGACATGACAGTGTCACGATAACCTGCTGGTACCTCTAACTGAGTGGTCACCTTACCTGTTTTCCCCCTTGGAACACTCGGTACAACAGCCCGCCTTTCACAAGAAATTCTGTCCCCACCCCCTCTAACCCCCTGTTTCTCTCCACCTCTTGCCAACTCCCAAGACTTCACGAGCCAAAGGGGTCTTGTTCCCTTTGCGCTGCCCAAACTCATCAGGCGACACATCTAGGGCCTGACTTCCTTGCGGAAGGGACTAACGGTTTATCACCCCTTTTCCTCCTTCTTGCTCCGTGTTTGAACTGCTGCCCCTGTAGCATTCAACAACTCAGGATCCCCTGGATCCCTTGCCCCTGAATTTTTCCCAAATGATCAAATCATGAAGGGGTTTCTCCATCCCCAAACGCAGAAAACTCCCCTGAGAAGAAAGGGGGTACGTACTTCTATCTTAGCAACTGGAAACTCCCTCACAGTGCCATCGATTAGAGTACAGGTCTGGATTTGCCCTGTCAAATCCCCTTTCTCGACCAGCGTTGTTCGTACTACACCGCCATGAACAACCAGTGTCTCGTAACACTTTCACCCTTGCTGGCCAATCCCCCTTCTTCCACTGGTAACGAACCACTCACCCTAGTGCCCTCCATCCTGACACTGACTGCTGTCCAGTGCTACCATAGCTGCACTCCACCCTCTTCAGATCGGATCCCTTTGGGTTTCCCACTGCAGGTCGTTTCCCTTGACGACCCTTATCCACCTCTGCAAGGCTGCTGCCTTCTGGAACCTCATGCGACAATCCCTCGCCACATTCCCTTTTTGTGAACAAATGAAACACCTAATGTCCCTTTGCCCTTCCTCTGCCCCCCACTGGGGTTTGCAGACTTTGCAGAAAACTCTCCTAGTCTCCTTGCACTCTTCTCCCTGTGCCGGGCACCTGTTTCTCCCTGCACCTTAGTGCCCAAACGTGCCTCTCTATACACCTCTGCGAACTTCAACAACTCTCCTGCTGTCTCTGGCTGTCTCTTTTTCCCAAATGTATGGTTAACTCAGGGCCGAAACCTGACAAAATCTGTTCTTTCATAACTAGCTCTTTAAATTTCAGCGAACTCCTTCTTCGTACCACTCAACTCTAACCATTTCTCAAAATAGTGATCTAGACGTGCACCAAACTGAGTGTACGTCTCACCTGCTTGAAATTTTTAGCTGAACGAAATTTCTTCCTGAACCCCTCCTCTGTGAGGTCAAATCCTTTCATCAATGATTCCTTCACAGCACAAAAATCAGTTTTGGGTGTCTGCTGCAATGCAGTGAAAATCTGTAACGCCTTACCCGTCAGTAACGCTGAAAAAATGACTGCCCATCTTTCTAAAGGGCCAACCCTGACTGGTCGCAAACGTTTCGAAACGATGTGTATGCATAAAATCGAATGGGTTCCTTCCGAGAATTTTGGCAACTTGGGTCGGGGGCGTAGCTCGCACAGAGTCACTGGAAACTGAACTCCCATCCTCGGTGGTCTCCCTTTGTATTCTCACTTTCTCTAACTCTAGTTGAACCTTTAGTCTTTCTGTTTCCTGCGTTTCCCTAGCTTTAATCCTTTCTGTTTCCTGCTTTATTTTTTCTGTTTCCTGCGCTTCCCTTATTCTTTCTGTTTCCTGCTTCATTCTTTCTGTTTCCTGCGTTCGCTAGCTTTTAATCCTTCCTGCTCTGCTATTTCTACAGCGACACGTCGTCTTTCCGCTCGTTCATCTCTTTCCATCTTTTGGGTTTGGTTTCAAACGAATGCACGCAACTCTTCTCCCGAATAGCCTAAATCACGAGCGACGCTCACAAGTTGTTTCAATAGGGTGTTTTTTTTCGTCCGCCATTATATCTCTTTTTTTTTTTTTTGAACAAGATTTTTTTTTTTTTTTTTTTTTTTTTACGACAGCCAAACTGGTGGTTACCGACACGAGTGACGTAATAGCACAATCCTATGAATGATAATATTAGCTTGGGACAACGTAATTAGTTTTTATAGGACGCCCAGCGCCTGACCCAACTATGAGAGCGAATTATAGGGAATCTGTGCGAAATGAGTACTCTGGGGCTGAAATGCCAAGCCTAGTATTACTATCTTGGAAGCAATGCCAAGCCTAGTATTTAACTATCTTGGGAAAATACAGTAAGACAACCCCTTTCTTAGGATTACAATACTTGAATCCCCCCCAGCTTTCCTCTCCAGAAGTTGAACAATTATATAAATGGCCAGAATATCCTGGGAAGCTCGCCAACAAAAATTGTCCAACTCCGGGTGATGTCGATGGAGGAAGGACTAGCGGGACAGCCCCAAACACACTCACAGCTTGCTTACAATCTCATTTATATATCATGCATTCGTCACATCAAACCACTAGTAAAGTCTATAACTTTACTACACATGATCATAGAACAAAACATCAATGCATATGGAATCAAATGAAATAAAACATTCTCTCTTTCCTGAACTTCACAAAATCATTTATCTAAAAATCATTAACTAACCGGGTATAAATAGATTTCTACTTTACCTGGCCAGGTGATCTTAACTATTCACGAATCACTGTCTTTTTCTTTTCCTTTTTTTTTCTTTTCACTGTCACTTTCACAACACGACACACTGCTGGCACTGGTGTTGGTCTGCTTTCACCGGTCAAGCTGGACTGCTGGCGTTGGTCGTTGGACTGCCGATGAAAGTGGCGCTGGCCAAGTATGAGGGCGAACCCCCGGTTAAGATAGAACATGACTATCAACATCGATCTGTTCTCCTTTCTTTCTTCCTGCAAAAAACGCATTGCACTCTCTCTCTCTCTCTCTTCTAGTCTGCTCTTATCAAATGGACATGGTTGCTTTTCTTTTCTTTTTTTTCTTTTCTTTCTTTTCCTCTTCATTAGTTAGCAACTCTCTCTTTCCCCATTTTCTCTTTAGTCCTCCTCTGCGACTATCTCATGCTAATCTCTCAACTTTTGGGTTTTCTTCTCTCCTCCCCTCATCTCTCTCTCTGCCCCTCTCTCCTGCAGAGCTTCCACTCCGAACCTCCCTCTCTCTCTCTGTTCGTTCTCCCCCTCGTTCTCCCGTTCTCTCACTCTCACATCCTTCTTATTCCGTTCCGATCTGTCCAAAAAGGGCGAGTACCATTGGTCAGTATTTTTACCCCTGATACCCGAATGTTATCTCCCCCTAATTCCATTGGATATTCAAATCATGACAGTCACGCCTACACGCCTTACTCTCTGTGGTGGTCAATTGGTCATTTAATTGATTAGCTAGATTTCACCCCCACCACACACTACCTTCTCCCTCTCCCTTTCCTGCTTTAACCTGCGACGTCCGACTAACAAGGGCGCTGGTTCCACAAATTGGCTAGATGAGCCTGAGCCAGGCGCTACGACTCGTCTCGCTAGACATCGAGGCGTCGGTCAAAGCTGCTTAGTCCGTCTAGCCGGACAGACCGTCTCTGTGGAGCCTCTCCCCTATGCTTAATTGGCTGGATCCGAACCATGAGCCCGTCGACGTGGCGCCCAGAATATTTGAGTTAGAGCTTATGTCTAAACAACCTGGACCACGACTTGGTTGTTCTATTTTTTGACCGTGACAATTCTCCTGGAGGTGTGCCCTGCCCAGCATAGCCGGGACTTCACCAGCAAGGCTTCGATGCTGGTGAGCTCCACCTGTTCAAGGACTTCCACGTTGGTGACGAAGTCACCCCCAGTGAATGTTGAGGATGGTGCGGAGACGATGCTGATGGAAGCACTCAAGGAGTCTCTGGGGGTGATGGTAGGTGACCAACGACACAGAGCTGCACAGGAGGTGGTACAAATACAATGGCTCTGTACACTCTGATCTTGGTGCCCTTTTCCAGACGCTCATTGTTCCACTCTCGCTTGTGCAATCTCCAAAAGCACTCTTCGCCTTTGCCAGCTTGTTGTTGTCGACTTCCCTGTCGATGTTGGCCTCTGATGAAATAATGCACCGCTGGGAGGTGCGCTGAGGACTGCTGTCAGTTCAGTTGATGTGGGAAGGGTGGTCCTCTTCCCGAGGTGCAGGCTGTTTGAAGACCTCCGTCTTCTTCTTGAAGAGCTGGGCAGCCTCTGCCAAGCAGGATGAGATATGCTGCAAGGCCGTCTCTGTATGGGCAACAAGGGCAGTGTCGTCGGCAAAGACGAGGTCGGCAGTTGTCTGAGGTTGAATGGGTTGCCATCGAGACGATATCTGATGTAGATTTCCATCCTCGTAGTCAAGGTCTTCAGTGGGATGCTTTGAGCATCCTGCTGAAAGAAAAAAAAATATGGTGAAGAGAGTTGGTGCCAGGATGCAACCCTGCTTCACTCCGTTGATGACAGAGAAGGGCTCTGAGAGGTCACTGTGGAGTCTGACTTGGCCACGCTGATCTTCATGCAGCTAGCTGACCAAGTTGAGGAACTCAGGACAGCCGAGTCATCCCATGATCTGTCACTTTCCTTTCTTGCTCACAGTGTTGAACGCTTTGGTTTAGTCGACGAACGTTACATATAGTTGCACGTGTTCACTCACGCTGTCATCAGATGGCACAACGTCCTGATCAACATGGCGGCGTTGAAGCGGGGTTGTCACTGACATGATTGACAGGTGAGCGCACAAAAAGGTGGACGGTTAATTTTGTTTCCTCTCTTGCTGTGATCAGAGGGAAGAGCAGGTCCAGAAAATGGCTAGCCACCACCCAGTCATGATTCACGCCAACTGTCCCCCTCTCATAAAGGAAGTAGTTCTTATCCTCCATGAGGAGGTGGTCAAAGGCCACCGTGGCTCTCGTCCCATCATTTCTGGCATTTCTTCAGATGGGGTGACATTTGCTGCCCAATCGACCTGGATTGGAGGGAAGGGTGACAGTTCGCTGCCCAATCACCTGGGTTGGGGGAAGGTGACAGTTCCCGCCCAACGACCTGGATTGGAGGGAGAGGTGACAGTTCGTTGCCCAAATCGACCTGGATTGGAGGAGAGGGTGACAGCTTGCTGCCCAATCGACCTGGATTGGAGGGAGAGGGTGACAGTTTGCTGCCCAATCGACCTGGATTGGAGGGAAGGGTGACAGTTGCTGCCCCAATCGACCTGATTGGAGGGAGAGGGTGACAGCTTGCTGCCCAATCGACCTGGATTGGAGGGAGAGGGGGACAGTTCGCTGCCCAATCTACCTGGGTTGGAGGGAGAGGGTGACAGTTCGCTGCCCAATCTACCTGGATTGGAGGGAGGGTGACAATTTGCTGCCTAGTCTACCTGGATTGGAGGGAGAAGTCATCCTCAGCAAAAGCATGGACGTCCTGCAGTTTCTTTCAGTTTAATAATCTGCACTGTGTGTTTGTAAACAGTGCATCTTGCAATGCTCGCGGGATCCAGTCTGCCATTTAAAGGATGGGCCCCGTCAAATTCGATTTTAGTGCTTATACATACCCAACGTATTAGCCATGGCATCAGGTAAAATGCCTTCACATTCTTCACTTGACTCATTTTGATCCCTACTCATTCCTTAAAATATGAACTCATTCCGTTTAGATCTGCCCTCAAAGTCGTCAGTCTTTCCCCCCCCCCCCCCCCCCCCCCCCCCCCCCCGCAACTATTCAACACGAGAGAACAGATCAGTGTTTTTTCTTTTAACAGATTTTGATGTTCTTTCTTTTCTTTTTCAGATAATCCACTTTGTCTTTTAAATCCATCACATTATTTTGCAGCTCAACAAATTGCTCTCTCAGTCCTTTCACACATCCTTCCACCTCGTCAAGCTTACTGTTAGCTGTGGCGTTCTGGACTTTCATGGACTGCAGCATCTCCACATCAGCAAGGTAGGCTGCCGGGAAGGAGGAGGAGTAGATTGCTCGCTGCCCTGGGATGCCGTGGCCCTGTCCAGGCTCGTCCGTCCACTGCTGCCCAGTCTTGACCGCCTCAGGCTGTCCTTGGGTCCAGGGTTCTGCTCCACGTCTCCGCACCTCATCAGCAAACTGCCCCAGAACAACAAGGTGAGGAGCAGGCCAAGGGTGACAGCGTCCAGTCTGCTCCGAGGTGTCAACATGGCGGGATGCACGGCCTTCTTCTCCGTGGCCCTCTTCGACATACCTGGCATAAAAACTTGACAAAATAGGAGCTGCATATCGCTCGGAAAGCGAGTGGAGTCGATGGCATGGTTCAGGAGGCAGACACTGGCACAAATGGCGACCTAGACGTCTTCTTTTTTCGTCAGGTATGAAGAACCAGCGGGACGTTATAAAACGCGACTTGCACGCTTCAGTGTCAGGTTACGAACCCCGTGAGAGAGAGAGAGAGAGAGAGAGAGAGAGAGAGAGAGAGAAGAGAAGGAGAGAGAGAGAGAGAGAGAGAGAGAGAGAGAGAGTGATGATGATGATGATGATGATGATGATGATGATAATCTTTACTTCCAAGGGTAACAGATAAGCAAACACATGCTTTTTTTTTGTCATCCGGCCCTTGCCCCACTAAGGGAATAACTAAGCATAGCCAGCGACTACTAAGCATAACTAGCGACTAAAACTTACAAAAATTGTAACAGAGAGAGAGAGAGAGAGAGAGAGAGAGAGAGAACAATACTTCCCGGACAGTAGACAGGAGATACAGTGTTTGATTCCTCCCTCCCCCACCCCCACCCCCACCCTCTCCCTCCCTCTCTCATGTCCGTTTGAGTGTTAGGCCTGCTGGTGACCTTTTCAATAAGACATATTCGTCGAAAATTCACTTTCCAGGTTTTGGAGTAATTGAAGCACTGTTCTGTGTGTACGTTTGTATTTCAGGTCACGTGACCGCGTTTAGCCCCCAAACAACTGGTGAATCTCCACCAAGTTCTCACAATTATTCGTGAGGGCGAGACGTAAAAGAGATGACATATTGATAGGAATTTGGTTGGCCTGGTGTAAATAGAATTGTTCTCTTGCTCCAAAGGACCTGGTGAAACGAGCGGGCGTGCGTGTGCGTGCACGCGCGTGCGATGTGTGTGTGTGTGTGTGTGTGTGTGTGTGTGTTGTGTGTGTGTGTGTGTGTGTGTGTACGCGCGCGCACGCGCACGCGCGCTGTGTGGGCGCATGCATCCGATTACATACACGATCATCGTGAAGTAGACGATCATCCTGAAAATTACCACTCGTGACAGTCGACATAGAAGACCGAAGTGGTAACAAGATCTCAACAGACCAAAAAGAAGAGAAAAAAAAAATCTTTGTGGGACATATCGAGACGATTAAGTTGAAAATGGTTACGGAACAGTTTGTAGTTTAACCTCAGACCTTTTCTTGGTCTCACACACACACACACACACTTTTCCTGCCGTCACCGCAGTGGGATTTTCAAGGGAGACAATTAAGTGCAAAATATACTCATTTTGTCCCTTCCTTATATCGGCAATGACAAACATGCCGTTTTCTCGTGTGTCAAATATGTAGACCTTCCATTATTCAACCCTCATTTCACATATGAAATATTCAGAAACATATCATGTTTTAAAATTTACGCTTTCAATATTTACCGGCAGATAAACGAGTATTTATATTTAATCGATTGTCTTTTAATCAAGTTATTGTTGCTTCCCTTGAATGTACAACACAGACGATTTGGGCCCTATATATATTTTCATTTGGGGGGGGGGGGGGGGGGGGGGGGGGGGGGTGAAAGAAAGAAAGAAAGAAAGGGAACTGGCATCAGCGTAAAATTATTTACTTACATTCATTAAAAATGATATGAAGCTTCTTTATAATCCAGATGATGGTTAGTTTTGCCAACTTTGTCTCTTCCCCGTAAAACTGCACTACCGTTTATCCGAAGAATTCTTTTTCCTTCACGATAGATTGACCTGTTTAGATAAATATACCAAAATGTCAAATAATATTTAGCAACAATATTATTCATACATTTATACAGCAAATACATGAACAAATTGACATAATATTATAGATGTTGTAAAATACATTGTTTATATATTTAAATACGATTAACAAACCAACACACGTTAAGCTAAAAAATGTATAAGAGAGTAAACCGACCTATTCGTGTTACACGTCCGCTCGGTCGGTTCACCCCCGAGAGAGAGACCCGACCGCTTTCCTCTTTCTCTATCCCTTTGGCGAGCGGTCGGGCACTGAGTTTGGCTCGCCTGCCTTTTGGGAGCTTTCCAAAGACAGACAGGCGGAAAACAAAGAACAAGAAAACGGAATGATACTACGTTTAAAGGATAGGCTTAAGTACCATCGACGACAGCCACGTACACTATTCACAGCCAAGCACATGATAGACCCTGTAGGCTACCGACCTTCAGGCTAAGAACGCGCGTGAGCAGAAGATGGATTGACCACGTCATGAAGAACGTTCTCCTGCCACACGACCGCTAATTTACATGAGTGCCAACGAACTTGCAGAACATGAACATACTTTAATGCCATACGAAAACCAGAGGTTTTGTGGGGCACAGATGATCAAGTTAAGACAATTCAATTAAACTAATGTATTATTATGGTTTAGAAATTAGTCCAGTGCAGCGCTAATTTGCAGCCTAGGCACGACTCTAATATGCAGACTGGAAGCCTGCGCGGTGTGGTCACAAGAATTAATTTAATAAAAGAAAAAAAAAATCACAAGATTGATTTAATCAAAAGTATGCTGTGCACAAAAAGACGCATATTTTTCGCTGAAAATATTAAGGAAAATTTTGACAGAAACATGCCCTGTATAGCAGGGAACTCTGTCCAGTGTGAATAGTCAGACATAATGAATAGATAACATTAGATATGATGTCTTATTTCTTCTGTGGTTGTAATATTTTAAATGCTGAATGACGCATGAAATGACTGAAATAAAAATATGCGTTTCTTTTTGTGCACAGTATAGTAGGGCGTACAATTTCTGATTTAACGCTGTTGGAGAAAGAGGTTCAGTGCAGCTAACAGATAGGCTAATTCTATGGGGCGCGCCGTGCGAAGGGATACATGATTCATGCCAGACATGCATTGATTAATAAGCCCAGTCACAGACGGCCGAAAACAGAATAATTAAAGTAATTCAGTGATCGATGTACAAATTTCTCTCTTTTGCCGCTTCAAGTAAGGAGCAGCTTGAACCGAGATAAGGTTGTCCATGATACAGGATGTATAGTGTGTGTGTGTGTGTGTGTGTGTGAGTGTGTGTGTGTTTAAATTGTTTTTGTTTTTTTAATAGAAAACTTGGAGGGGATATGCCGCAGTGTGTGTTTCTGTGTAACAGTAGTTTCTGCGACTTTTGAGGCAAAAATATGATTGAAAGAAGGAAGATGTACTTCTACATGGTTTTGCGCTCAGTAACATCGTAAGCGTTTGGAAGAGGTACAAGTGTCGTGTGTGCAAGCAGTTCTCTTGTGTGCATTTATTCGTGACTGACCCAGCAGTACATCATAAAGAATCCGCGGAACTGGAGACAAGTCTTTCTTGGAAGACAACCAACGCGGTTCGAGGAACATGGTGACACTACTCACGAGTGTCACTTTAACCCGAGGCTGTATCACAGGGCGACTTGCCGTAATACACCTCTGCATCAGCCAGGCCCGAGAGATACAGACACATGCATGATGGTCTGGAAAACTGAGCACCCGGGTCTGAGACCGTGGATGAGGCTTAACAGCGTAAAAACCAGTTCTGCCCGTTGAGCTTCTGGCACAATCCATTGTGGGAAGAAGCGGCCAGGGCACTGTGTTCTGCAAGAGTTGGTTTGCAGTTTAACCGTTCCGGTTGTTTGCGCCCGGCGCTAGCACAGCGTGCGGGGATATCCTGGTCCGTTTCATCCGTTATCATTTCACCTTCATAGCAATTTTTTTTTTTTGTTTAAAGAAGAAAGAAAGAAACGAGAAGAAGAGGAAGCCCGAATAGCTCAGTTGGTAGAGCATCGACTCGTAATCTTGGGGTTGCGGGTTCCTGTCTCCGCCGGACCGTTTCGGTACAGGGGATTTTCCCCTGGAGTTAATATTGGTTCTGACTCCATTTCCCATGCAGTCCTTCGAATGAGACTATAAATCGAGGTTCCGTGTGTAAACGTACGCAACAACATCTTGCACACACGTCAAACCCCATCAACCAACTTTCGGAAGAGAAGGCTAGTTTGGCCGTTGGTATGGATGACACGTTACACATAGCATGCACCTTCCCCGAAGTTGGAGTATGGCTGCCTTAATGGCGGATAAAAAAAAAAGTGTCAGAATAACAACTTGATGATTGTGGACACTCTCCGAAAGAAAGAAGATTAAAACAACAACAACAACAACAACAACAACACACACACACACACACACACACACACACACACACCTTCAGAAACTGTCCCCTTGCCCTTTCTCATCAATGCACTCACTGATACATGATTTCATATTTCACAGTATATCATGAAATGCTCAGGACGAGTAAGTTCGATAATGCTGTCGGTCTGTCTGCACTCGGTGATGGGTAAGATCGCACTACGAGCCCAGTGTGTTGATGAAGTTATTGATGGTCGCGCAGTTGTATGAGTGAGCTCTGTTTCTCAGTCCTGTGGATCTTCCTCTAGGACTCCAGGTAGTGTGTTGGCTAGTCAAACAGTCTCTTGATCTACTCTTGCTGGTTCACAGCGAAAGCAAAATTTTCTTGCCGCCAGGGAGGTAATTGTAGTAGGACTTCAAAGATCGTCATTCATTTCATCACTACAGGTTTTTTTTTTTTTTTACATACAAAACAAAAAAAAACTTTACACATTTAATTACCAGAAAAATATGACAGTTCATAAAAAAATAGCTTCAAAAGATAGTTTATCACTTCGTAACTAATTTCACTGTGTTCCATATCACTTCGTAATTGTAATTTCACAGCCTTCATTATGACTTCATAACTATAATTTCAGGATGTCAGTGTTCATTATCATTTCATACCTATAACGCACAGTGCTCATGACTACTTCATAACTACAATTTCAACAGCCTTCATTAATCACTTCATAACTACAATTTCATGATGTCAGCGTTCATTACATTTCAAACACATAACTGCACAGTGCTCATGATCACTTCATTATCACTTCATTACTACAATTCCACGGCATTACCAGCCGCCGTGGCGAAGTGGTTAGCGTCGCGGACATCCCGCTGGGAGTTTGGGGTTCAATCCCATCAGAGTCATGTGGGTTTTTTCTGCCCCGACCGGCTCCTACCCAAGTTGACTTTGCTGCGGACTCAGTTGGGAAGACTGGGACCACACAGTCGAGTTTCATCCACTTAATGGATGCGTTTCTGAGAGTGTTGCTCAAATTTCCTGACCAACACTGCAGGTGCCTGTATCTCTCGGGCCTGGTTGACGCCAGGATATATTATGAAAGGAAGCGTAGAGTACAGCCTGTCATGTAGTCTCAGACCGAAACGGAAATCCATAGCATCATCTTAATCATCCTCATTCCCATTGATCAGCATTAAAAAAAAATGTCTCAAATTCTGTGGCCCTCATGCCCTGCTCTCATAGTGACCTCAATTTCGATGTCCTCTACACGTCGTGGCCTTGGTTGGTTCCGTCGGGGTCACCGGTATCGGCGAGTCAATTGGGGCTGTCGTTGGAACGGACGTGGTGGCGCCCTCCGGCGGGAGAGCTCACTCACGCCGGCTCCGCGACTAAGCAATTATTGTCGTCGTCAGTAGGGGCTTAGTAGTGGTGTCCTGCGTATGTTAATCAGAACAGGCGCCACTGAACACCACCGAAGTGACTCGGCGGCAGTGCAGTGTCTCCTCCGTGGGTTGCCTCTTGACGACTTGACATTGACTGCTCCCTGTGGATTGCTGGTGCCGGGGCTGCGGCGGGCCAGCCGGGCTAATGGCTGTGGACGGGGTGTCGGAATGAGCGGCGTGGGTGCACTGCCTCTGAGGTAGCGCAGAGGTTGGGACAGCAAAAAAAAAAAAAAAAAAAAAACAATTCCACGGCATTCATTAACACTTCATTACTATAATGTCACAGCATATCATTATCACTTCATTACTACAATTTCACAGCATTCATTATCACTTCATTACTATAATGTCACAGCATATCATTATCACTTCATTACTACAATTCCACGGCATACATGTCACATGGAAATATTGTAACACTCTTATATACCAGATTCTGAATCCACTGTTCTCAGGCGATTTGCACTAGCATTTAATACGCTCGTCCTCAGACTGCCTTTCATCTAAAGTTCTTTTCACCCCAGTTCGGTGGTTGAAACCAGTTCAATAGTTTTCACCATGATATGATCTTGTTGGCAGGCTAGCCAACCAACACGAGTCAGCACCCAGGGTTTATACACATTTCATTAAAAAAAAATAATTAAAAAAAATTCAAGGACTTTTTGAAGGACTTTCAAATCCTTAAAAAAGAAAGCATAAGTAAACACAGAGAGAGAGAGAGAGAGAGAGAGAGAGAGAGAGACTACAAACAACCGAAGTACACATAAAGGCTCATCTCTCCAGGTAAATAATCCTCCACCCATACTTTGTTGTTTCAGTCATGTTGGGGCAAATCTGGCTCATAGCAGATAATATCTAGCAAGGTGAAACTTTCAGCTAATACAAAATGCTCTCTCTTCTCTCTCTCTACACACATGATGTGTGTGTGAGTGTGTGTGTGTGTGTGTGGTGTGTGTGTGTGTGTTCTCAGTAAATTACTGTGATTTCTAATCACAATTTCCATTGTCCCATCAAAATTATTTTCAAGCGCTTTCCACCCACTCCAGGGTTATAGCAATCACTCAAGTCCAGATTTCAAGGACTCTTTTAGTCCTTGAGAAGGGCTCCTAAATCCAAGGACTTTTAAAGTCTTTCAAGGACTTGCATGAATCCTGGGACATGTGACCCCCCCCCCCCCCCCCCCCCCCCCCCCCCCGACATGTGTCAGAAATGAAGAAGACAAGAGGAGTAAGAACACAACAGTAATATCTTGTTTCATTCTCGTTTATTGTTGTTTTAATTTCTCTGTATACAGAGATGCAGTATATTCACAAAGCACACGATATGTAGACAAAGCACAAGTCCAGTATCGGACTTGGACAGTGTGCTGGTGCACTGCCCATAAATGACCCAGCGCACAGACAACCACACAGGCAAGACATGTTCACCAAACATAGATATGTCATATCCTTCTCGGTGACAAACTGGCAATGTCCTAGTTTAGAGCCCCCCCCCCCCCCCCCCCCCCCCCCCCCCACCCCCACCCCTTTGTATCAAACTGTTGATTCACACTCTCACAAAGAAAAAGCATTCTGACTGTAAGAGCGTGCATCAATGACATCCACACGAATGGGGATGAAGAGGGGCCTCTGCTTTGCTTCTAAACCCACACACTGAATACATCAAAAGACTGTAAACCTTAACGTTACATTGAAACCTTAGGTCAGTTTACAAAATGGAAGCAACATGATACTCTTAAAAAATGCTTTTAGTATTGCTGGCAGACTCAATACTCTTAAAAAAATCCTTTAGTATTGCTGGCAGACTCAATACTCTTAAAAAATCCTTTTAGTATTGCTGGCAGACTCAATACTCTTAAAAAAATCCTTTTAGTATTGCTGGCAGACTCAATACTCTTAAAAAATCCTTTTAGTATTGCTGGCAGACTCAATACTCTTAAAAAATCCTTTTAGTATTGCTGGCAGACTCAATACTCATAAAAAAATCCTTTTAGTATTGCTGGCAGACTCAAACTTCTGAAATTTTCTACTGCTTACTTGTGAGCAGATATGTCTGTTTTTCACCCATGCTGAGATGTGATATCCGCCAATTTTCCCCCCCAAACACTTAAAAATCGTGCCATTCAAATTCAGTTCATGGTTCCAGTCACCCAGGAGGCGACCTGAAAATTTCCCTGAGCTCTAGAGATTCTGCACACCGTACACAGATTGTGGCATGACCAAGAAAGCACGCGTGCGCGCGCACACACACACACACACATTTACACACATTCATACACACACACACACACACACACACACACACACACATACACACACACACACACACATACATACACACACACACACATTCATACACACACACACACATACACACACACATACACACACACACACATTCATACACACACACACACACACACACACCCTGTTGAGAGAACGTGACACAGGGGAGAGAACTGACCACCTCAGCTGCCATTTTTCATCACCAAACACCACGCCTGCGAGATGACGGTACAAGACTTGCTTAGTTAATTGCTGTGTACATTCCAGTTTCCACGGCTGTACATGAGGCGTTTGCCCAGCGACAGGTCAGGCGACCTGAACAAAACACTGAGCTGCTCCACCTGCCAACGCTGGGCGCCTGATTGGCTGCCTGGCCTGGTTGGCTGAACGTCAGCACTGTATGACCTATCAACCGCTGCCCTCTGTCACTAGACAACTGTAAATTGTACATCCATGTATGCTGTCCTAAACACTGAACACACACACACACAAAAAGCAAAATTCAGTGACACTTGTCAGTCGTATCACTCTGAATGAAACTCCCGTGGAGTGTGCGTATGCTGTTTGGAGTTCTTCCCCTTTGCTCAGGAATTGGAGTGCTGCTGTGTCTAGGGGTACTGGGTTGTAGACGTGTTTTGTTTTGTTTTTTGAAAATTTTTGTCTTATCTCACAGTAAGGACACACACCCCTCCACATCCCTCCCATCCCCCCTCACCCCCTTTCTCTTTAAAGACCCAAGTCATTTTTCTCCCACTTTACACCACCTTCAAATAAACAAATGAAGAAAACCAAAATGGGGAGGGGAGAGAGAAAAGAAAATGAATTTTACGGGCACCTTCACATGAAGAAGCAACATAACAAACTGTTAAAATATGACAATAATCACAATATTCAGCTGCAGACAGCGCAATAAAAAAATATTTAAAAAACACAATGTTGTTGATAACGACTGCAGACAATTTTTTTTTTCAAATTGAAAATAACAATAGCAGATAGAGTGATAGAAAAATAAAACAACGTCAATATGAACAATTACTGACAGAGCAATAACAAATAAAACAATGTCAATTATTATTATTATTATTATATTATTTTTATTTTTTGCGCTGTCCCAACCTCTGCGCCACCTCAGAGGCAGTGTACCCACGCCGCTCATTCCGACACCCCGTCCACAGCCACAGCCCGGTCGGCCCCGCCGCAGCCCAGCACCAGCAATCCACAGGGAGCAGTCAATGTGAAGTCGTTAAGAGGCAACCCACCGGAGGAGACACTGCACTGCCGCCGAGTCACTTCAGTGGTGTTCAGTGGCGCCTGTTCTGATCTAACATACGCAGGACACCACCTACTAAGCCCCCTACTGACGACAATAATTGCTTAGTCGCGGAGCCGGCGTGAGTGAGCTCTCCCTCCGGAGGGCGCCACCACGTCCGTCCACCGACAGACCCCATGGACTCGCCGATACCGGTGACCCCGATGGAACCAAACCAAAGCCACAGACGTGGAGAGGACATCGAAATTGAGGTCACCATGAGAGCAGGGCATGAAGGGCCACAGAATTTGAGACATTTTTTTTTTAATGCTGATCAATGAGAATGAGGATGATTAAGATGATGCTACGGATTTCCGTTTCGGTCTGAGACTACATGACAGGGCTGTACTCCACGCTTCCTTTCATAATATATCCCGGCGTCAACCAGGCCCGAGAGATACAAGCACCTGCAGTGTTGGTCAGGAAATTTGAGCAACACTCTCAGAAACGCATCCATTAAGTGGATGAAACTCGACTGTGTGGTCCCAGTCTTCCCAACTGAGTCTGCAGCAAACTCAACTCTGGGTAGGAGCCGGTCGGGGCAGAAAAACCCACATGACTTCTGATGGGATTCGAACCCACGACCTCCCAGCCGGGAGTCCGCGACGCTAACCACTTCGCCACGGCGGCTGGTAACAATGTCAATTATAATAACTGCAGATACAGCGATAAAAAATCAAACAACATTGATAATAACAATTGCTGATAGAGTGATGAAAAACAGAATAAAGTCAAGTATAGCAACTGCTGGTAAAGCAATAAAAAAAATTAATAAAACAATGTCGGTAACAACAAAGGCAGGAGCCATACTATCAAGCGCAACAGGACCACAATCCTTTGCACACACCAAAATCATAATCTGCCGGAAAATTATGCCCTCACAGAATAATCGTTTCAACACGACGTACTGTGAAACCGGTCAGGACGGTGATCCTCTCTGTTCACATAGTGACATCAGTCAAGCTGGCAGAAGAAACAAAACAAAAATAAAACAACCTTCAGGTTTGGTTGAGCTTTAGCCAAGTTTCATTACTGCAGCCCCGCTGGTCACACAGAGTGTACGCAGGGCTGTCCCCACACTGTGTCAATAAGCCCTGTCCTGTTTCAACAGAAAAGCAAACAAACAAACAACAACAAAAACTATTCACAAATCATGTACACTGTCACCACATTGTGATTTGCAGCTGTCCTTTAAAAGAGAAAAAGGACAGCTATTCACAAACTGTACACACTGTCACCACATTAGAACTGAGCCTATGGCTTTGAAAACGACAGGCAACAACTGTTCGCAACTCACCCATCACATTCATAACAGGATCATCTACCCAGGTTCTTACAGCTCCTCAAACTACACCCTGTGCTTGACGATCTTTAAAACCTGAACTCTGTTGACGTCTATTCAGAGCTGGATTCTGCTGTTAATCTTTAAACAATTAACTCTGTTGACGTCTATTCAGAGCTGGATTCTGCTATTAATCTTTAAACACTGAACTCTGTTGATGTCTGTTCAGAACTGAATTCTGCTGTTAATCTTTAAAACCTGAATTCTGTTGATGTCTATTCACAACTGAATTCTGCTGATGTCTATTCAGAACTGAATTCTGCTGATGTCTATTCAGAACTGAATTCTGCTGATGTCTATGTAGAACTGAATTCTGCTGATGTCTATTCAGAACTGAATTCTGCTGATGTCTATTCACAACTGAATTCTGCTGACGTCTATTTAGAACTGAATTCTGTTGATGTCTATTCAGAACTGAATTCTGCTGATGTCTATTTAGGACAGTACATTTATGTTCCACACTGTAAAGCATAGAAGTACACTGACACAGACAGACAAGCAACATGTGAAACCCAGGACTGTAAAGCATAGAAGTACACTGACACAGACAGACAAGCAACATGTGAAACCCAGGACTGTAAAGCATAGAAGTACACTGACACAGACAGACAAGCAACATGTGAAACCCAGGACTGTAAAGCATAGAAGTACACTGACACAGACAGACAAGCAACATGTAAAGGGGGGAGAAGTGTTTAAAGTTAATATGGGTGAATTTGAGATTTAGTAAAAGTTAATATGGGTGAATTTGAGATTTAGGGTTTAAAGAGTCTGTAAACAATGATCAGTGTTGACAGAGTTTTATGAGCCAAAAATCACAGATTCACCCACATCAGCTTTCCACACTTTTGTTGAGCTGTTGCACAATTCAGAGCCAGTTACTTTGGCCCTCATTCCTGTGAATGATTTACATATTTGTTTCTCCTCTTTCTAACTGACATCAGCCCTGATGTGGCCCTTTGCGGTCGGCTGGGCTATAAGCAACATTATCTTATCTTATCTTCTAACTGACATGGGGGGAAAAAAAACACAGTGGGCTGTCAGAGTTTACCTTACTGGTCAGTGTGCACACCATCAAGCTCATTGAAAAAGATGTGCAGGTGTACAGTGAACATGTTTGCCAAATGTACCCAGGTACACAGGCAAGTCGGTCACAAATATGATTATGTGTACAAGTGGCGTCGTCTTCACTTGGACATGTGATGGTTTCTTGTGTTTTGACCTCACACTATATCGGAGGCAACAAAAAAAAAAATGGAATGGAAGAAGCAATTGACATACAAGTTTCATCAATCGCTCCCCAGAAATTTCTTGTGATCTAGAGAAAAAGATTGTTGTTTGATATGGTTCCGATGTCAAAACGTTTTTTAATCCTGATGTGTAGCCCTAGGCTGTATACAAGTTTGCTGTTGGCTGAGCTTGAAGCTTGGTGCAGAATATAGAATCTCTTGGAGTCCGTAATGGTTTCATTTCCCTCCTCTACTCCCCTCCGTCCCTCCATTTTTCAGTGGCCCGCTTTCTCTGTAACTGCTTTGTGTAGAGAGCAGCCTTTCTTTGTGTTATTCATGTCATGTTCTCAAGCTGAAGGGTTCTGTAACTGCTTTGTGTACAGAGCAGCCTTTCTTTGTGTTATTCATGTCATGTTCTCAAGCTGAAGGGTTCGGAAATGACAGTAGAGATGACCTGAATACAACAGAACGTACCAATGCATGCATGTCTCCGTCTGTTAAAGACATTTGATCATGCGTCTCTCGTGGGTGTGTTGGCAGCTGTAGTACTTGTTGACGACTATTCCAGAATGTGTGTGTGTGTATATCTGTGAGAAACGCCCTGATGTCTATTCAGTCAGTCATTTAGCTGAAAGGAGTTCATGAATAGGTTTGGGTAGGTTTGGCAGTTTCTTTGGATTGTTTTATAAGCTTTCCATTTCAGTAAAAATCCACAAAAATGTATGCACACAGGTACACAGGCACATTACTCACAAACAATGAAATTTAAGGAAGATATTCAGCCTCATTGATTTTGTGTCGTTTATAATCAGGTGAAGTGTGTTCAAGTTCATGTGACTGTGCTGTATCTCTATACAAGAGTGACATGTTAGTGTGTGTACACGTGTTTAATGTACATAATATCATATTGACAATTTTTGTTTCTTTGTACATAGTCTTTGTCTGCCTTTCTCAAGGGAAGTGGAATACTCTTAAATAAAAGAATGAATAAAATATGTCTTGTCTACTTGTATAATTCATAAAAAAAAAAATAAAAAAAAAGACAAGCAACATGTGAAACCCAGGACTGTAAAGCATAGAAGTACACTGACACAGACAGACAAGCAACATGTGAAACCCAGGACTGTAAAGCATAGAAGTACACTGACACAGACAGACAAGCAACATGTGAAACCCAGGAACTGTAAAGCATAGAAGTACACTGACACAGACAGACAAGCAACATGTGAAACCCAGGACTGTAAAGCATAGAAGTACACTGACACAGACAGACAAGCAACATGTGAAACCCAGGACTGTAAAGCATAGAAGTACACTGACACAGACAGACAAGCAACATGTGAAACCCAGGACTGTAAAGCATAGAAGTACACTGACACAGACAGACAAGCAACATGTGAAACCCAGGACTGTAAAGCATAGAAGTACACTGACACAGACAGACAAGCAACATGTGAAACCCAGGACTGTAAAGCATAGAAGTACACTGACACAGACAGACAAGCAACATGTGAAACCCAGGACTTTTCTAAGGCCATAACAACAACAACAACAAAAATTTCCATTTTTATAACAAGTATAAACAAAAAGACAATTTCATTGCTGGGTCCCATACACCTTCCAGCTGACATGCAAACAAACCATTCCAACCTTAGTAAAAATGGACATTGTAATTTTCGCAAAGTAACAAAAAACCGGTTCTTCATGTTTCTTTTGCCTTTCAGCATAATTATGTAAATCAACACTTTTAAAAGTCATTCCACCAGTTTCTAAAGGTGATGGTGTCATGGATGAAAGATTGTGTGTGTGTGTGTGTGTTTGATTTTTAATACTTTCAGCATTTTTTTGACCCATGATTTTCAACCACAATACCACACTACAATGCGTATTGGTATATTAAAAATATCACGCTACTGTCAGACATTTCAACAAATATATTAATAAGGGAATAACTTATTCCCTGCCAGGTATATGTGTATACTGATTGGTATGTTTGTGTACACATACATAAATACATCGTAGAATGCACCATTAAATACATTAAATACAAATTCATTATACAACTTCTTTTTTTTTTTATAATAAAACAAAATGTCAATAAAATACTTGTAAAATAATATATGAAAGAAAAGTGAATATATCCTTAAAGTAGTTTAAACATGGGTCAAACACAGTTTTGATGTCAATGCATAATGAAATACATTCAATCCCGTCGATTTATGTGTACCCATGAAAATATCCTACAAATGCTGTTGTTCAGAACAGATTCAGTCTGTAGCACCGACTGATTTGTTTTCACTATGAACACTAACAAACCTAGAAGATCACTGCTGTACAGTGGTCAATGTAATGGATTCCTGGCTAGGAAGTCATGGGTTCGATTCCTGTCAGAGTCACTTAGATAGAGGATCTTTCTGCTGAGGTCCCCTGAGATTGCTGTGGGCTCCGTTGGGAAGACTGGAACCGTACAGTTGTGTTCCTTCCACATGCTGGATCCATCTCTGAGAGCATTGCTCAATTGTCCTGACCAACACTGCAGGTGTCCGTATTCCTTGGGCCTGGTCGACACTGGGACATACGAAGCATTGAGCTCTGTTCGGTCATGCAGTCTCAGACCATTGCATTAGCTTCATCATGCTCATTGACCTGCATAAAAAAATTTTAAAAGACATTTTCTGTGGCCCCCTCATGCCCTGCTCTCCTGGTGATCTCCCTTTTCATCTCCTCTCCACATCTATCGCCCTTCCTGAGCTGAGGTCGCCGGCATCGGCAACTGCACGGGGACCGTCACTGGACAGGCATGGTGGCGCCCTCTGGAGTGAAACGCCCCGCCCCGACACAGCAAGCGGCTCTGCCACAAAGCAATCCACAGGGAGCAGTCCATGTCGAGTGGCCACGAGACCACCCACCAGAGGAGACACTGCACTGCTGCTGAGTCACTTCCGTGGTGTTCAGTGGCACCTGTTCTGATCCTGCACCACTGACTTAGCCCCCTTCTGAGGACAAGGATTGCTTAGACTTTCTTCCCCCTCCACCCCCCACCCCAAAAAAAAAACAAAAAAAAAACCCGTACTTCTTCTTTTCTCTTAATCAGGTTGGCCTCCCAATATGGACTGCCTTCCTGTAAAAACAACAACAACAAAGCTCCCCACCAACAACATACAAAGAACATTCTTCTCTTTGTCTATCCATACTGATTTCCCAATAAACAGACCTTCTGATAAGGACTGGCTTCCTGTAAGGACTTTTTTCCCCCGTTGACATTGTTCCCCATAATTTATACCAGACTGACCTCCTGATAAGGACTGGCTTCCTGTAAGGACTTTTTCCCCTGTTGACATTGTTCTCCATAATTTTATACCAGACTGACCCCCTGATAAGGACTGCCTTCCTGTAAGGACTTTTTTCCCCTGTTGACATTGTTCTCCATAATTTATACCAGACTGACCTGATAAGGACTGCCTTCTGTAAGGACTTTCTTCACCCTGAGGACATTGTTCTCCATAATTTATACTAGACTGACCTGATAAGGACTGCCTTTCTGTAAGGACTTTCTTCACCTGTCAACATTGTTCTCCATAATTTACACCAGGTGACCTCCTGATAAGGACTGACTTCCTGTAGAGACTTTTTTCCCCCGAGGACATTGTTGTCCTTAATGTATACCAGACCGACCTCCTGATAAGGACTGTCCTTCCTGAAAAGACACCACATCCACCCCACCCCCCTTCTGAATATTCGTTGCGTCTGTCTACACCAGACTGACCTTGCAGAACAAACTTTTTTCCCCCTGAACACTCTGTTGTCAAAACACCATTCACCTTGCAGTTCAGTTCAGATCAGTTCATGTTGTTTACTGCCCTGATGACCTTCAGGGACCACGTCAGGGTTGCCGTCTCAACAGAGACAATTCCTTACTAGTTCTTTAATTCTTTCCAGCCGACAGCGGCACGACGCCACGATTCCCTGCCGCCGCGCGCCGCGCCAGCGCTCATTCGCTGCCGACGCACAGATTTGGCCACTTTTTAATTTATTTTTACGGTAGCTCTACAACAACTGACGGTCTTGTGTTAGGTGTCACAGGAAGAACAAACACTCAACTCCAATCATCACCAGATCCACTTTGTAATACGATTTCAAGCGCTTCATTGCACGAGAAATTGCTACCACCCTTTGCCTGACCGACATTTTTTCTGGCACAGGAAATACGTGGCGCGCGCCACGGGGCGGTGCCGTCAGTTTGCTTTGTTTCAAAGCTCCTGGGGTCAGCCAAGTTCACAATAGGCCACTGAAATTTATGGTCGACAACTCGTTCCAACTCCCCAAGACTAGTTACAGGGTTATTTCCCTTGGACCATTTCATGGAAAGTGTAGGAATTTTTTATGTTCCCGTCGTCTGATCGTGGACGACACGGCAGAATGTATTGCTGTCTGTCGTCGTCCGGACTTGGACGACTCGCCTCAAGGGAGAGAAATCCTGTCATCCACTTTTGTCATGACTCGGCTGGTAAAGGTTAAGAACAACAGCAACAACAAAATATCTTTAAAACCAGAGTTCTTACAACGCACACAAATTGCTTAAAAACTCTTTTTATCTATGAAACTGTGGATTGCATGCAAACGCCCTGAAGGGTAAGTCTGGAACTTTCAAATCTCACATCTGGTGGAGCAGCTCTGAACATGGTCATGGAGTCTTCTGTTAAGTGTTTGAGCCCCACATCATGTTAACCCTTTCAGTTCTGATACAGTGACTGGCTCTGATTTTCCCAAAAGGGGGGGGGGGGGGGGGGGGGGGAATGCCATGGTACCGAAATGGGCCAGTAGAGATTTGAACGTGCAATCTCAGGATCACGAGTCTGGCACTTTACGATTGACTATTCCGGCCCTGTACTATACTAGGTGTGCCTAATAATAATAATAATAATGAATACTTATATAGCGCCTATTCTCGGCTAGAGGCCAAGCTCTAAGCGCTTTACAATCAAAACTCGTTTACACAACGGGCTGCCTACCTGGGTAGTGCGACTGAAGAGCTGCCAGCTGGCGCTTCATTCAGTCGTTTCCCGTGTCATCCAGTCGTATCGTTCAATATCGATCACTCATTTTCCTTTACTTCCTTCATTCTTTCCATTTCTCACTCAGGGTGCATGCTATGGGGTAACGTGTCTTCCATACAACGGCCAAACTGGCCTACTCTTCCGAAAGTTGGTGATGGGATTTTACGTGTGTGCAAGATGTTATGCGTGCGTTCACACACGGCACCTCGGTTTACAGTCTCATTCTCAGTCGGCACTACCAGGTAGGCAGCCGTTGTGTAAACGAGTGTTGATTGTAAAGCGCTTAGAGCTTGGCCTCTAGCGAGAATAAGGCGCTAATAAGTATTCATTTATTGTTATTATTATTATTATTATTCAGTCATTTTCCATGTCATTCAGTCATTTTCTGTGTCATTCTGTCATTTTCGTGTCATTCAGTCATTTTCCATGTCATTCTGTCATTTTCGTGTCATTCAGTCATTTTCCATGTCATTCAGTCATTTTCCGTGTCATTCAGTCATTTTCCATGTCATTCTGTCATTTTCCGTGTCATTCAGTCATTTTCCATGTCATTCAGTCATTTTCTGTGTCATTCTGTCATTTTCTGTGTCATTCTGTCATTTTCTGTGTCATTCAGTCATTTTCTGTGTCATTCAGTCATTTTCCGTGTCATTCTGTCATTTTCCGTGTCATTCAGTCAATATCATTTACTCAGTTTCCTTCCTTCCTTCTTTGTCTTTGTCACAGGTGGTGCATACTATGTGTACCGTGTCATCCATACCAACGGCCAGACTGACCTTCTCTTCTGAAAGGTGGTGACGGGATTGTACATGTGTGCAATATGGTTATGCATGCCTCCCACACACAGAACCTCGGTTTACAGCATCATTCCAAGGACTTTTTGGGGGGGAGGAAATGACGTCAAATTCAATCTCAACTCTCATGGAAAAGTTTCCTTGTGCTGAAACATGCCCAGTAGAGATTCAAACCCACAACCCCACGATCACTCATTCACTGAGATTTACAAGTCCAGCGCTCCACCCACTGAGCTATTCTGCATGCAGTCTGGCCGACAGTGTGCAACAAGAGCTCCCACATCAGCCGCAATGCACTGTGGGCCATTTGTGACGGTACATCGAAAGTCTTACTCTTAGGTTGGATTTCTACTAGGATTTTTCTTTTTGTTTGTTTAAACTGACTTCCTTCAATACACATGCTGACCAATCTTCTTCCCATGGGAGACAACTAGATGTTTTTCAATTCGAGATTGTTGCCCTTGCCAAGTAGAACAGTCCAGTCTCTCTGCGCCTGCACTTGAGGTTGTGCGTAGGCCAAAACAAAAGCAGAGAGATAAGGTCACAATGTGTGTGCGCTCCCTGCAGAAAACTGTTTTCGTATGAGAAGGGGGTGTGTGGGCACACTAGGAGAGATAGGAAAAAAATTTTTTTAAAACTTATACACAGAACATGTACTCAAACAATTTCACATTTTTTTACGTACGTTACAACTTTGTGCTTAATGACTCGTCGTAATGCCCCACTGAGAAATGGAAGGTAGGGTGAAAGGTGGGGAAAAAAGAAAATATGGATAACAACAACAGAGAAAATAAAAACAAAATAGGAACATGAAAAAACATACAAAAAACCGAGAGAAAAAAAATCACATCCCTATTATTATGGAAAAATAAAACTTTGTATAAAATCCCTTTTTAATGCTGCATCTAAAAAAAAATTCAAAACAACTGCATCCAGGTATACTTCCCTACATGTATGGAAAAAAAAGTGATCACAACTGTAAACATATATATACTTGTAAACATATATATATTGCAATATTATCATATGTATGTATGTACACGAGTACATTTATATAAGAATGCTTGCTTCCAAAAAAATTTGGGGAGTTTACATAACGTTTCAAGATTATATCATAATGCTTTTGTTACACCCCTTCCAGAATTCGTTTCAATTCAAATAAAACACACAATATACCACACAAACACCATCTCCGGATAAACTCTGCCTTGGCACCCTTGACAGCTTAATAAGTACAATGATGATGATGGTGACATGAGTGCTTTAAATTCTTTTGAGATAACATCGACCTTCCCATGGTTTTGGGGGGGGGGGGGGGGGGGGGGGGGGGGGGGGGGGGGGTGGGGGGGGGGGGGGGGGGGGGGGGGGGGGGGGGGGGGGGGGGGGGGGGGGGGGGGGGGGGGGGGGGGGGGGGGGGGGGGGGGGGGGGGGGGGGGGGGGGGGGGGGGGGGGGGGGGGGGGGGGGGGGGGGGGGGGGGGGGGGAAAGGGGGGAGGAGTGAGTGTGGGGGTAAATTTACCCGTCCATTCAAAAGAGCCCCCCCAGGGCCCAGGGAAACTCTTGACGAACAAAAAACCCCAATTGGGGACCATCTGCCCCCCCCTGTCAGCCCTTTTTTCAGTCAAGCCCCGATCCTTTGGTGACCTCCAGCCCCCAGTAAAACCCCTTTGGCCCCCCCGGATCTTCTTCCCGGGGGATGGGGTCTTTTTTCCCGAGATGTTCAGTCAGACCTCGAGGCCCGCCCTCTAACCCTTTGGGCCCAAAACACCAAGAAAGAAAACTTTCGCGGGCCCGGCCCGGGGGGCCCCCTGGGGCTGCAAACGCAAGGGTTGTTTTCAGCCCCAAACAAAACAGTTCTTGTGAGGAATGCCGACAAAAATATCCACCAAGGGGAATTTGCCTGGCCATTATAATTGGGGTTTTAAAACCAGATGATGGGCTGAGGAAAGGGGGACTTTTGGGTTTGTGGTCCGATTTTACTAAAGCTGTGACAAGGTTTGCCATTTAGTTTGAGCCTTTTCCCTTTTGGCGATTTTGCCAAACTGTTTTCCCAATTAAAAATTTTAAAAATCATTTTACCCTGATAAAGGTGGCATGTTGTTAAGAAATGTTTAAAGGGACATGTTGTTAACTTTGATAAAGGGACATTTTTGTTAAGCATGTAAAGGGGGCATGTTTTAACCCATGAAAAAGGAAACCCATTTTTTAAAAGAAAGAAAAAGGGTTCCCTGTTTGTTAAGAAAGGAAAAAGGGGTGACATGTTTTTTAACATGATAAGGGGGCATTTGTTCACCTGAAAAAGGTGAAAATTTTTTAAACCCATGATAAGGTTGATATGTTGTTAAGCATGAAAAAAGGGTGGAATGTTGTTAAGCAAAAAAAAAAAGGTAAATATGTTTTAAGCATGAAAAAGGAATATGTTTTTTTTAAAGCAGAAAAAGGGTATAGGTTTTTTAAAGGGCATGATAAAGGTGATTTTGTTTTTAAAAGCATGAAAAAGGGTTTAAATGTTTTTTAAGCAAAAAAAGGTGATGATGACATGAAGGATAAAAAAAAAAAATTGTACCCAAAACAGATTTTAAAAACTTGAGCCAGAAATAAAACTTTTTCATTTTTAAACGTAATGCATATGTATATGCATAAATGCACCCACACCCCCAACACACACTCAAAAGGCCCACACTCAGGGAACACACACACACACCCCAAAACTGCATCATTACACAATCAGGGCGTAAAATTTCATCACCCCCAATTCTTTCCCCAAAAAATTATACTCCCCCCCCCCCCCCCCCCCCCCTTTGCCCTAGTACTACCTTTTGGAAAAAACCAAAAACGATAAGTTTAATGTCCCAATTTCCCCCAAACATCTCAGATTTTTGGGGTAAAGGGGTACGAAAAACCCGGGGCAGCCCCCAGGAAAAACCACCCCACTTTACCCCCGGGGTACATGTACACCCCAAATCCGATGGTCGCCCTGCATCGGCCCCCATCCTGGGAGGCTGGGGGGGTCCGCTCCATCCGGGCGTTGGGGGGTTGAAAGTCCATGAGCTTAAAAGGGGAACCCCGGCACCCCCCGGGCAGGGGAAAGTCCATTCTTTTTCCACAGGGGGGGGGGGGGAAGGTTCCGGTTGGGGGGGACCGGGGGGGGGGGACTCTTTTAAAAACTGCCCGACCCTACCAAGGCTTTACCGCGCCAGCGGGGGAGGTGGAGGAAGGGGAAAGCGGGGGTGGGGGTACGTCTTGTGAAACTGCCCGAGTCAAACCAAAAGGGGGAAACCTGCACAGCGGGGAGGTGGGGGTTTGTGGGAGAAGCGGGGGTGGGGGACGTCTTGTAAAAACTGCGCCGAGTCTACCAGAGGGGGCACCGGGGGCGACAGCGGGGGAGGTGGGGGTTTGGGGGAGTTCGAGGGGGGAGTGGCTTGACCTTGGGGGACTTGGTCGTTTTTCCCGGGGGGGGGTTACTGACCTCGCTAAACCCCTTGGGCTGGGAGGGGGTCTGATACATTTTGGGTCTGCCGCGTGGGGCCCAGCCCGTGCTTCCCCATTTTAACTCCAGGCTGCTTTTCTGGGCGAAGGGGGGCGCGCAGTGGGCGCACTTGTACGGCTTTCACCCGGGGGGACCGCTGGGGGAACCTTTGGGGTTTTTAGGGGGCGGTGAAGGACGGCCGCAGGGGGCCCGCGGGTTTAAAAAGGGGCCGGGAAACCCCATTCAGTTTTGCCGTGAAAGGGTTCAGCTTGTGGCCCCCCCCGGGGAAACCCCCTTTGGGCACGGGTTTGGCACTTGTACTTCTTCCCTTGATGTAAAACGTCCATCTTTTTCGGCCCAGCATTTTTCCTTTTTTGAAGAACCCCTTCCCCCCACACCCTCCCAAAACGTGGGGGCCGGGGGGGGCTCCGAGTTTGTGCTTGCCATCACGGGGGTTGCCCCATCCTCAGCGCCGGGGGCGGAGTAAGGGCAGAACTCGCACACATACTTTTCGCCACCGTTTTTCCCCCTTTGGGGCCTCGATGGGGTTTTTTTGGAAGGTGCCCTTTTCTCAGTGACGGGGGCGCCGCAGGGTGGCACGGTAGTTTGTAGCCCTTCAGGAACAGGGTGCCTGGTAGGAGCGAAAAACCTTTCCCTGCGGGCACGCGCCCCGCAGGTCCCCCTGCTGGTAAAGCGCCCACGGCGATGTGCGGGCAAAATTTTGCGGGGGGGTGGATTGATGGCTTCCACTTAGGCTTTTTTGGGTACAGGTCGCACGGGGGCCCCGGGTCCCCCGGGGTGGACTTAGGAAAAAGGTTGTGACTGTGCTGTCCCTGTGTGTTGTGTATTGTGGGGACTGTTCTGCGTTTGTTATAATTGCGTTTTTTTTTGATGGATTTGATAGAGTTTTGCCCGCTGCGGCGTGTGTGGGTGTGGTATGTGCGTGTGGTGTGTGTGTGTGTGGGGTGTTGTGTGTGTGTGTGTGTGTGTGGGTGGGGTGCCCCGCGTGTGTGTGTGTGCTACATGGTCCCTTTTTCCCAGAAAAAAATTTTCTGCAGCAGGAAAAGCAACACACGTCCCAATTTAAACGGGCAAACTCTCCCAACAAAGAAACTTCCAAATAAAAATTTTCCCTCCCCCAAACCGACTTTCTTTTCTATGCCAAATTTTGTGTTTTTTTTCATGGGTTAAACCCCCAAACCCAGGGGACTCCAAATTGTTAACCACTTGAAAATGGGGATTTTTTTTTTTTTCTTCTCTAACCGGGCTAAACCTCAAAACCCTGAGGTCCGCCTTTTTAAAAAAAAAACAACAAACCTTTGTTCAAGTGGGGAAAGCCATGACAAACAGGTCCCAGGGTAGTGGTTATCACCTTTTTCTTTCCTATTTTTTTATGAATCATTATTTTCCTCTTGTTCTTAGATTTTTAATAATATGAGTATTCCCCATTCCTGGATTTAGAGAAAAGAAAAGAAAAGTGAAAGTGAGAACGCCCAAAGAAAAGAATACAAAAACCCGGGCCCGAATAGAGCGGCGACCACGTTCCCCAAAACGCGGGAGGGGCCGCCCGGGACCCCTTCCATTCATAAAAACTGCCGCCGAGCGACCCGGTCATGACGGAAATGAACGCGACACCGCAAAGTTTTAAAACGCTGACCGCTAGAACCGTTTTTCCCCCCCGGCTTCAGGAAAAGGAAGGGGAAAGGGTTTTTTTTCGCCCGGGTTTTTCCCGGGGTGCCGGAAGGGAAAGGGTAATTTGGCTGCCCCTGTTTTTCCCGGCTGCAGGGAAAGGGAAAGGGAAAGGGTTTTGTGCTCCCCGGTTTTCCCCCCCTGCAGGAAGGAAGGGGAGGATTTCGCTAACCGGGGAAAACCGGGGGTAGGGTGAAAGGCAAAGGGGTTTTCCAAAAAGAAAACCCCCTCACCAAACAGCCTTGGGCCCCCCCCCCGCAACTGTGCCTCAAGGGAGCTTGGGGGCCCCGGGAAAAGGAAAAAGCAGCGAGGAAAAAAGCCATCACAGACAGAACAGGGAAACGAGAAGGAAGAGAAACAGACAGAAAAAGTATTTCCCCCCTTTACCTAACCCTTTCCCCACACGTTCAGTTTCAAAAGACGCCCGCCTTCCAATTTGGGAAACCCGAAAAGTCCATTTCCCCCCCACAGTCAAAATTAGAACACAGGTTTTTTTTATTTGCCCTTAAGTTTACTCTTTAATTTTGTACCAAACACAGTGTGTGTCATACAAAAGGGAAAACGCAGTTTTTTTTTTGTTATTTTTTTACTTTTAATTTTTTTTTTCTTTTTTTTTTTTTAGAACGTTGGGGTTTTTTTTTATTTTTTTCCCCCCTTTTTTTTGTCCCTTTTATTGATCTCTTTTTAAATTTAAAAATGACACCCGGTTTAATTGTTTTTTTTTTTTTTTGTTTTTGTTTTGTTTTGTTTTCAAACTTTTTTTTCCTTTTTCAACAAAAGCAAATTTTTTTATATATATACACATTGGGGGTCAGTCATGACCCTTCAAAAATGATTTTAAATTTTTAAAAATGTAGTTGAAAATGTTTAGTAAGTGAATGGGATTCAGTTTAAGAGGTTTTTTTTTTTTTTATATACACGAAAAAGACCAAGTCAAGGGAAAAGGGGGCAAGGGGTATAATACTAAAACATAGTATATCCATAACTTTACATATAAAAAATTGAAGAAAGAAAAAAAAAAAAAGCAAGCCCAGGGATCCTCACACAACCCCCCACACACACACAACACACAAAACACAACTCAAAACACACAGAGTTCCATATGTTTACCCGTTTACAAGAAAAAGGGGGAGAATGGGCAGAGGGGAGAAGAAGCTCAACCCAAACCCTCAACACGAAGGGAGGGGGTAGAGACAGGGGGGTAGTCTCCTATGGTAGTTTACCCCACCCCACTTTACCTTGGGGCCCAAATAGTTAAACGAAAGTTTCCCCAAAGGGCAGTTTTAAAGGGGCCCCCCAATTTTATTTTTTCTTTTAAATTTGCAAGATACAACTAAGAGTACAAAACGTAAAGAAGCCATGAGGGATTGTACTAAAGGGCCCGAAAAAACGAACTTTTTAAAAATTTTAATTTTCTTGTACAAAATATTTCCCCGATACAGAAAACCCGGAATATAGGTTTTTTTTTTTTTAGGGGGGGGGGGGGGGGGGGGGGGGGGGTTTGGATGGGCTGGGCATTTTAAAAACTCTGTTTAACAAATAAAAAAAGCCAAAATTGAACATATAGATACAATGGAAATTTTAATTTTTTTTCTGTATGTGTTGGGGCCCTGGTGTGACGTTTTGCGTGTGCGAAAGTGCGGGGTGTGTGTTATGTGTGTGTGGCGCAGAGTGTGGCCTTTCGTGCGTATGGGACGTGGGGTTGTGGGTGGTGTGGGGGTGGTGTGTGTGCGGGGCATGCCCTGCGTGTGTGTGGGTGAAAATTTTTCAAAAACTTTTCAACTTTTGTATAAGTTTTGGGGTTTTGGGGTTTTGTGTTGTTTGTGTGTTAAGTGTGTGTGTGGTGTGTTGGGGAAAATTTTTAAAATACTTTGGGAAATCGGGATAAAATTCTGTACAAAAGCCCCCTCAGCTTTCACATGGAGACGGAGTAAAAATTTTTTCTTTCATTTTCCCTTTCCAAAGGTAAAAAAACACACACTGGCACAAGGGCAAAAAAATTGACCTTTCCCTCTGACCTTGAGGGACTCCAAACCCGGTGGGCCTTCCCTTTAGGTCACGGCCAGGCAGTTGGCCTGAGTAGAGCACTTTCAGAAGGGCAACAGGACAGCCCACTCCGTCACCTTCTCCTCCTTTAAACCCTTTTGCCACAAACGGCACCCCGCAAACCGGGTCCCCCCGCTTTTTTTCCCCCCGCCGAGGCTTCCCCCCCCACCGGCACTCTTTAGGCACTGGGGGAAAAAAAAAAGGGGGAAAGGGTGATTGTTTCAAAACACCCGTTTCATCTTAAGGTTTTGGGGTTTTTTTGTTTTACGTGCAAAGCTGTTTGTAGGGAAGACTGGGGCAAACCACTGATTGCCAGATTAAGTCCCTAGCACATTTCTGACAAGCAAAGAATATGTATCAAAACATACACCAAGAAGTTCGCAAATTTTACCAAGGGGGACGACCCTTTGGGGTGACCCTAAATCCACTGGGGTTTTGGGGGGGGGTTTTTTTTTGTTTTGTTTTTGCCGTCTCATCTTCCCGAAAATCCCTAATCTGGTGATCCGGGATTTTTTGGGGTTTGAATCCTTTCCCCTGGGCCCTTTTTGGGTTTCAGGGGGAAATTTTTTCCCTCAGAGGGTTTAAAACTGGGTTTTTGACTCCATTGAACCCCTACAGTTTCCTTTGAATAAGACTATAAAAAGAGGGTTTTCCCTGTGTGAACACACGCATAACATCTTGCACGCGCCCAAAAAAACCCCTCACCAAAATTTTCGGAAAAAGAAGGGCCCTTTGGGTTTTTGGTAAGGATGACACATTACACATGGCCCAAAAGCACTTCCCTGAAGCTTAATAAAGGCTGCCTTAATGGCGGGGGAAAAAACATTTATACACACAAAACTCCACTCCCTTTCTTTTTGGGGGAAAGGGAATTTAAACCTTTCCTGTCTATACAGGGAGTTCCCCGCAGGAAAAAACGCTTAAAGCAGGCAGAAAAATTTTTTTTTTAAAAAAACAAAAAACCTGCCAAACCCGACTTGATGGAATGACTGTCAAAGCCCCAGAATTTTCCCCCGACGGCAGGGCAAACTAATTTTTCGAGGAGCCCCGGCCATTCCCCGGGGGAAAGGATGCAGCATGACACTAAAACCTTTTTATTAAAAGGGTGTGAACTATTACCAAAGAAAAAGGGCCCCAAAGCCCAAGTCCAGATAAAAAATATAATTTAAAAGTATAAATAGGGAGAAATATTAAAAAACTACTACTGTTTAAAGTGCCCTTCCTGAACACACAGACCCGGGGAGGGGGTCCATCCCTTTTCAAAAACCCGATTTTGAAATTTGGTAAAAAATACCATACAAAGGTGGCTTGGTATAAATATAATACCTTTTTCCCCCACAATATACTCCCCCCACCCCCCCAAAAACCCCCACCACCACCACCACCATCAACCAGCCCCCCACAAAACTGCCAACTGTCCCGGAGTGAGAAACCAGGGAAACCCGCAGAGAAACGGGAAAAAGGGGGTGGCTGGGTAAAGAAGGGCGGTTTTAGAAAAACGACCGAAAGCATTTCCCCCACAGCCTGTGGGTTTTTGGGGCCCAATGAAGGGGGAAACAGAAAATACAATTTTCATACATGTCACTGCCAACATCCCTAAAACATTTCTTCCTAGTCTGCAGTGACCTTTTCATCACTATTCAAAAACTCACCCGGCACAGGGTTTATTTCTCCGTCCCCCCGCGAGACATTTAGTGAAAGGACGAACAAACAAGCCTTGCACATTTCTGATCCAACATTTTTTTGCTGTAGTCCAAGCAGAGGCATGCATCAAACTTGTGTACTAGTTAACTAGGGAAAATTAAATACCTAGAAAGTGATGACGTTATTTTTGCACAATTTTGTGTGTGTCGTCAGTGTTCTAATACTGCCTGACCACTAGCGTACAAGCTTTCATGCCGTAATCTACGGTTATGTACAGAAAATAAACTTGTTGAGTTTGTATTAAAAAGAATTGTCGGGAATTCACCATTTCAGTCATCTCAAGAGCTCAGCTATATTACATCTTTCATGACAACCACTAATTATCAGACCGACAGCCCCATTTGTAATGGCTGCTCAACAATGCCGAACACATTGCTGCCAGACCAGCTATGCACAGATGACATTCAGTTCACCGAGTACAGCGCGGTTAGCTGGCGGGTGGGGAGCAGCCTGCAGAAAAAAACCCCTTTCCCTGACCTGCATTCATGGCTTGGCCTCTGCAGCTGCGGGCGAGCTGTAAACTCCCCTGCCTCTCAAAACTAAGTAACTTGCTCTGAACAGCCATGACCCCCTAAATCTTACATTTTGTCAATAGAATTTCAAAATTCTGGATTTCCCCCCCCCCCCCCCCCCCCCCCCCCCACTACATTCATGATTTGGGGAATAATGTCTAAAATATGAAAATTCCAGAAAAGTTTGAGAGGGTCGGCAGCTATGCACCTGGACAATCCACTGGAAGATGTTTTCTTTCTGTCGTACATTTATGCACTCACTCACTTCCGTATCTGAACATGTGAACGAACATTTCCGGATAGTCTCTAGCTCTTTCCAATGGTATGAAAATCATGACTGTAAGTTTCTTCATAACAAAGGTATGGACCTTTTGACTTTTTTTTTTTTTTTTTTTTTGCTGTCCAAACTTCTGCGCCATCTCAGCGGCATTGCACCTACGCTGCTCCTTCCCGACCCCCACCCCCATCCCCCGTCCACAGCCACAGCCCAGCCCGTCACAGCCTTGGCACCGGCAATCCACAGGGAGCATCAATGTCAAGCCATCAGGAGGCAAAACCCGACCGGAGGAGACACTGCACTGCTGCCGAGTCACTTTGGTTGGCGTTCAGTGGCGCCTCTTCTGATCGAACATATGCCGGACACCACCTACTAAGCCCCTTACTGACAACGTAAATCGCTAGAGTCGCGGAACCAGCCTGAGCAAGCTCTCCCTCCAGAGGGCGCCACCATGTCCATCTGATGACGGACTTCTGAAGTTACCTAGGAAGTGATCAGCCCTTTGGATAAGTCAGGGTTGAAAACATTTGACCTGCTATACACTCAGAATGTCCCCAGCAGTCAGTCAGTTAGTCCTATTCAGCTTTATCGTCCACACTGGCTGCAGTGATCTGGCAGACAAGAGATGGGAGTCTGTCTTACACCACCACCCCTTCCCCCCAGAATGACAACACATTAAAATGGGTAACCAAAATGACGACTACCCCCAGAATGACAACACATTAAAATGGGTAACCAAAATGACGACTATCATGTTGGGCGACAGCGTGACGCAAACTCATAGCCCCTGACTGCAAACTCTGTGATCAACCATTTACTGAGCCAGTCTGCCACTATCCACAGCAGGCATTACAGCTTGTTTCTAAAGGCTGGAAACGCACTTGCTGTTGAGAGATGACGAAGACAACATGCTCAGAGGAGACAAAAGGGCCGTTACACAAACTCGATTCAAGAAGCCGAGGTCAGTGACCTTTCTGTCCATGTACAGCAAAAAATCACCTCTGTGACTTGATGGGCCCTTCCTCACGGTGTGACGACTCCCCAGCGCCAGTCACTGACCCGCGTCACCATGACAGCAGCATCCACATGCATGACAGGGGGAAAGGTTCAAGTCCTGACGGCTGATTTCAAACTAAAGCAGGTACCAAGCAGTGCTCAGACCAGACACAGTTTGATGATGACTTCAGGTGAAGGATGCCCGGCATCAACCATCACAATGACAGAACAACACAGGGGAGAGAGAAAGAGAAAAGAGACAGACAAACACAGGGGAGAGAGAAAGAGAAAAGAGACAGACAAACACAGGGGAGAGAGAAAGAGAAAAGAGACAGAACAACACAGGGGAGAGAGAAAGAGAAAAGAGACAGACAAACACAGGGGCGAGAGAAAGAGAAAAGAGACAGACAAACACAGGGGAGAGAGAAAGAGAAAAGAGACAGAACAACACAGGGGAGAGAGAAAGAGAAAAGAGACAGAACAACACAGGGGAGAGAGAAAGAGAAAAGAGACAGAACAACACAGGGGAGAGAAAAAGAGAAAAGAGACAGAACAACACGGGGGAGAGAGAAAGAGAAAAGAGACAGAACAACACAGGGGAGAGAGAAAGAGAAGAGACAGATAAACACAGGGGAGAGAGAAAGAGAAAAGAGACAGGCAGTCAGAAAGACAGAAAAAAAAGAGACAGAGAGAAAGAGACAGACGGGCAGACAGACAGACAGAAAAAAAAGAGAGATAGAGTGAGGGAGAGAGAGAGGGAGAGAGAGAGTGAGAGAAACAAAAAGAGAAAGAGAGACCGATTGACAGACAGACAGACAGGCAGACAGAAAGACAGACAGATGGAAAGAGAAAGGAGAGAGAGAGAGTGAGAGAGAAAGAGACAGACAGACACAGAGACAAAAAAAAGAAAGAGTGAGAGACCCGAGAGAGAGAAAGGGACAGCCAGCAAAACCCACTCATAAGCAAAGGAACATAAACACAACAACAAAAAAAACAAAAGTTTGTTCTGAGAGCTAGGTTTTCAAACAAAGCAATCTACTGCGGATATAACCACGCACAAAACCACCGTGAATAATATCCATATTTCATTTCTGTATTTCTCAACTTCAGATTTCTTTTTTTCTCTCATAAAACAAAAGCAAACAAAATTCCTGACATGTAGTGGGTATAATCTCAACATTCATGTACAAATAAAAAAACACTGCAAATCAACACAGACACTTCACCGAGATCCTGGTTTCCAAATACAGTTTGAAGAACAAAATTTCTGATACGTGGTAAGTATAATCTCAACATTCATGGAAAACTCAAAAACACTGCAAATCAACACAGACACTTCACTGAGATCCTGGTTTCCAAATACAGTTTGAAGATGAACGAATTACAGTCAACAGATGAATAAAGGCCTCCCAATGGCAAATGAGAAGGAAAACAACCACTGTGAAAGCGCAGGGGGCTGAGGCACGCAGTACAATGCGTTCAGTGTCGATGCTAAGTGGCGCAGTGTGACGCTGTCTGGCACACCTCTGGGCCTTTTTTTTTTTTTCGTTTTTTCCCTGTCCTACCTTCCACCCCCCTGCACCCACATGGGTCCTTCCAGGTCCCTCTCCACAGCCACAGCCTGACTCCTCTCACCACAGCCCTGGCACTGGCAATTCACAGGGAGCAGTCAAGGTCCAGACAGCACAGCGCAACACACCAAGGAGACACTGCGCTGCTGCCGAGTCACTATGCAGGGCTGGACAGCTCCTTTCTGAGTCTCCCTGTTAAACAACGGTAACTGCTCAGTCGTGGGCCAGGCGTGAGAGAGCTCTCCCTGTTACACAACGGTAGCTGCTCAGTCGTGGGCCAGCGTGAGAGAGCTCTCCCGTTAACAATGGAACTGCTCAGTCGTGGGCCAGCGTGAGAGAGTCTCCCTGTTACCAACGGTAACTGCTCAGTCGTGGGCCAGCGTGAGAGAGCTCCCCTGTTACACAACGGTAACTGCTCAGTCGTGGGCCAGCGTGAGAGGGGCTCTCCCTGTTAAACAACGGTAACTGCTCAGTCGTGGGCCAGCGTGAGAGAGCTCTCCCTCAGAGGGCTCCACCACCACATCATCCTACAACAGTCCCATGAATCTGCCGATTCAGTGACCCCAGCAGAACTTGCCCTGGGCACAGACATGGGGGGGGGGGGGGGGGGGGGGGGGGGGGGGGGGAAACTGAGGTCAGCATCTGAGCACAACATGAAGGGCCATGTAACTGGAAACACTTTTATTTTTCATGCTGATTGACGAGCACGAGGGTGATGCTACAACTTTTCCAGTCTGTCTGAGACAGCTGGACAGGGCTGTAGTCCATGCTTACTTTCATCATACATCGGGCGCCAACCAGGCCCTAGAGATACAGACACCTGCATGCTGGTCAGGAACTCTGAGCAAGACTCTCCAGAGCACGTCCAGAAAGTGCATGAAATTCAGCTGCAGGGTTCAGCCTTCCCAGTGGCACCATGTATCCACTGGGCTGTCCACAGGTGGGGGGAGGGGGAGGGGGAGGGGGTGGGGGAGGGGGGAAGGCAACATCTTGAAAAGGTAACGCACAACAGAAATAACAGGATCTCCATGATCACGTAAAGAAACAAATACAGTATTTATCCAGGGACTGATGTTATCATTTCAATGGTGGTAGTAGTAATACTGTGGCGGTAGTAGTAGTTGTGGTGATAGTAGTAATGCTGAAAATGGTATTACTCTAATCACAGTTAGTAGCATGGTCATGGTGTTGATGATGTCGATGATGATGATGATGATGATGATGATGATGATGATGACGATGACGATGATGAATGTTTTGTTATTCGCAATTCCGTTAATATTTCACTCCATGGTAAACAAACCAAACCAAACCAAAACAAAACCCGTAGCTTTACATGTAAAACACACACACGCACACACACACACACACACACACACACAAACGCCATGCTGTCAAACAGACATAGCAGCGTGGGCTACTAGCATCCGTTCTGGACTATCTGTACAATTTTCAGTACCTAGTCCACAGCTCACAACAAAAGAGCTGGCAGGTCATAAAATCGTGCCCAGAAAAAAAAAGTACAAAAGGAGTTAAGGAGTTTCTTGAACGAAGAAAGAAAAATAGTCCACGACAGCAGAAAACAAGTATACAACAGTGAAGAAAAACCGAATTTTAAAAAAGCATGACAGAGAAAAAAAAAAGACTGAATAAAAAGAAGAAAAAAAGAAGAAAAAAACAAGCACATCAAGAAACTAAAAAAAAAAAAAGGGGGGGAGGGAGGAGAAGAGGTTGGGGAATGATGTGGGGGGAAGTACAGCATAAAAATGGGTATCAGAAAAGAGGAATCGACTAGGACAGAGCTGCCTCAACGTGGGGAAGCTGTCTGTAGTGAAAGACGCTCCAGCATCCCAACAGACGCTGTAAATGCACAGACCAGAACAATCCAATTCGGAGAAACTTAAACGTCTAAAAGCATTAAGTTTAGCACCAACATAAAACATTTTGTTGTTTCTTGTGAACTGAAAAAAAAAAAAAAAAAAAAAATAAACAAACAAAAAAGCATCCAATGCTGCAAGATAACAAGTCGTCACTGATAGAACCAAGCCGTCTGCAGGGAAAACAAACAAATTTGCACATTTTGTAAAGAAAAAAACCAAAAAAAAGAAAAGAAAACTTCCGCCATGTATCGTTGGAGTCTAATGCGAACCTCCCGTCTTGTTTTTCAGGTGAAAAAAATTGACATTGAAAAACTGGAATCGCCCCCAAACACAGCTGGGTCTTTAACAATGCATCAATGTGACTACTGAGTATTGTACACACAGCACTGGCACAAACTGATTCAGGAAATGTTCAGTACGCAAAAGCACACTTTGCTTCCTTTAACAACAGATAACAACACTTCTTGTTCTGTGGCACGTCTTTTTTTTTTTTTTTTTTTAGTGACCATCACAGCACTGTTTGGTGGTTTCAGGTTTTCAACACAAATTTCAATCATTCTACTGGGATACATTCACTGGGGATTTTTTTTTTTTTTTTTTTTTTTTAAACATGCAATTAAGACTGATCCTCAACATTTATTTTCCAAAGTGTAAGTAAACAGTTAGGCCATGCTGGACGGGTCCTCTAAAACTACCGTAATATGATTTACACGATTCATGTTAGTCATGATAATGAAACTACAGAAGTAGAAGGGATAAAAAGAGTGACGGAAACTTGTATTATTATCTTTCCTCCTAAAAAAAAAACCTCATATCTGAAGTGAGAGATATGCAGGACCTGGGGGAAAAAAAAAGTAACGGAACACAAAACGAGATCTTATAAAATCCCAAAGTCTTTCCTCTCTGGTCATACTTTCAATATAAAAGTGAATACTAAGAACTAGAGACAGAATCTATGGGGGGGGGGGGGGGGGGGGGAGGATAATCAAACAAAAACCTTACCCCTGAAGGTCATACACTGATGAGAGACTGCACCATAAGAGGCATCATCAATTCTTTGTTGACAGAGGCTGCTCAACAAATTCTCTCGCTTGCCAATGGATGGTTGGTTTGTTGTTGTTTTTTCACATCTCTTCATACAACCTTCATAGCCTATAACATCTATTGATGGAAAGGGTAAAACATGAATTTTTGCACTCAATTTGCTTTTACATATCTCTTTTCGCTAATATTTAAATTCTGTTGTGACATTAAAAGAAAAAAAAACCAACATGTAGCTTTGACCGCTTGACATGAAAATGTCCAGCACTGCTTGTTCTAAGCTCTTTTTGTCAATAAACAAAAAAACACACACACATCCCTATCATGAAAAAAATTAAATTAAAAACCCCCAAAACAGGAACAGCTGCCCCGCCATTGTATAGGCACAACACGTCAGAAAAAAAAAAAAAGTAGAAACCTGACCTCAATACCCCCACTCTCCTTGACAAGGGTAATGCTGACATCAAAAATCATCCCAGCAATGACACACTGTGTTTAGATGGGGGGGGGGGGGGGGGGGGGGAGGCATGAAAAGGAAACTCTCTGTCCAGTCGGTTTTCCTGCATGTTTTTCCAGTTCCTCCACAGGGGAGGTCAGTGGACAAGCACGCGAGCACAGTTTCACTCTGTAAAGAGCTCATCAGGCTTGGAACTGGATCCTGGTTACCTGCCGATGAGAGGCACTTACACAGAGACAGACAGGACACTCCTTCAAACTGAGTGCACGCCCTCATCTCATGACAGGTGTCTCCAAAACACACACACACACACAAAAATGTGCAATTAAAAAGGAAAAAGTTGACAATTTCTTTTATTAAAATGCAAGAATGAACAAGTTCAATCTGTCCAGAAATCAAAAGTTGGAGATCGAAAGACGGGCCTTTGTAGGTCAGACACTGGGATAAAAATCACTGTGTAAGAAATTCCTTGGGATTTTTTTCTGCTTTTTTTTTTCTTTTGTGGAAGCCCTCCATTTCTCTTCCTGAAGTCCACTTTCTCTTCCTGAAGTCCACCTTCTCTTCCTGAAGTCCACTTTCTCTTCCTGAAGTCCACTTTCTGAAGTCCACTTTCTCTTCCTGAAGTCTACTTTCTCTTCCTGAAGTCCACTTTCTGAAGTCCACTTTCTCTCCTGAAGTCCACTTTCTCTTCCTGAAGTCCTCTTCCTGAAGTCCACTTTCTCTTCCTGAAGTCCACTTTCTCTTCCTCTTCCTGAAGTCCACTTTCTCTTCCTGAAGTCCACTTTCTGAAGTCCACTTTCTCTTCCTGAAGTCCACTTTCTGAAGTCCACTTTCTCTTGTCACTCCAGGTCTAGGAGGTCTGGAGCCTGCACAGGCGTGATCCCAGACCCATGTTTAGACTTCATGTGGACGTCCAGACTGTTCTTTTGAGCAAAGGTCAGAGGGCAGAGAGAACAGCGATAGGGTTTGACTCCCGAATGGATCCGTTCATGTACCACCAGGTTGTATCTCTTGTGGAACTTCTTCGGACACTGGGAGCAGGCGTGGAGAGGCAAGTCGGTGTGGGTGACCATGTGACCGTCCCGAGTTCGCCTCGTCTGGAACTCCTTTCCGCACAGCGAGCAGGCGAACGGCGCTGCGTCCATGTGCTGGTTCCTCTGGTGCTGCTTCAGGTGGCCCAGGCTGAAGAACAGTTTGCCGCAGGTCTGGCACATGAAGGGTCTGGGGCCGGTTTGCTTCGTGGGTCTTTAGATGTGACTGCAGAGAGCTGTAACGAGGGAACAGCACCGAACAGACGGGGCAGGAAAAGCTCTTCTGGGTGTGCGCCACTTGCATGTGGGTCTTCAGGATCCACTGGTTGGCGTACAGCTTACCGCAGACGCTGCAGAGCCTTGGCTCCTCTGTCCTCTGGCCCAGGGCTATTTCCACGGCCTTGCCGTGGATTCTGGCTCCGTCAGGACAGTCATCCACACAGGAAACCCCGTAGTCACTGCTCAAGCGCAAGTGGTCTCCCATGGCGCTGGCACTGGGGAAGACACGGCGGCACTTTGAGCACAGGTAGCTGGTGACCTCTGACCCATCGTCACACACCTGAAACATCCACACGCCAGGGGCAGGTAATTTGTCACAACTGCTGACATCGACTGCTCTCTGGTGGACAGTTTCCCTCTTGCACTTTCCACAACTGTTTCATCTGTCATGAACTGTTTCATGAAAAACCACAAGAACCACAGTAAACAACAATGTTTATTGATTCTGTGCCTGCTATAGACAAGTACAAACCTGTCCATGAAGTGTGTGTGTGTGTGTGTGTGTGTGTGTGTGTGTGTGTGGTGTGTGTGTGTGTGTGTGTGTGTCCTGCCTGTTGGGGTGAGTGAATGTGTGAGCACTTTGAGAGTGTGCTAAAATGTTTGAGCCTACTACAATGTGTGTGTGTGTCTCTGTGTGTGTGTGTGCGCGTACATATGTGCATGTTGCACACATGCATGTGCATCAAGTCATGTCAAGTCAAGTCAAGAACACTTTATTATCTCCAAAGAGGAATTAAGAGTGGCCATAAAAACATGTCCAGGGATATATATTTAACAAATCACAAATCACACCCACCCATCCCACACACACACAAACAAGCTTTCTGAACTGGATCTTATTGAAAGTTCAGTTTTGATTCAGAGTATGATGGAATTGGGAGCACATGTGTGTGTGTGTGTGTGTGTGTGTGTGTGTGTGTGTGTAAATGTAGAAGCATGCATGCATGGATATATGCGCATGTGCAAGTGTAACAGACACTAATTTCTCTTTCTTTCGGATCTTCCTAGTATGGTTATACAGCCTGGTCTGATGACAGATCCAGGCCTTCAGTTGCCATTATCAGCAAGGCCAGCTGTTACATGTGTGTGTGTGTGTGTCCATGGTAGTTATCACCAGTGTCCCAGGATCCCCCAGTCTTGCTGTTGAATGGTAGCTCCCCCCCCCCCCCCCCCCCCCCCCCCCCCCCCCCCCCCCCCCCCCCCCCCCCCCCCCCCCCCCCCCCCCCCCTGTCTAAGTTTTGAGGGTATTTTCACCCTCACTTTAACGTCTTGAAGACGGACTTTTTCAGGATCAATCAAGTCGCCACAAGGAATGTTTCAAAGCGTAGGTTTCTTCTTCAAATGCAATCCACTCTCATCCTCTCAGAACGAAACAGACTGTACCAGGGATTTGACCAATCACTACTAGCCCATGGTATCATTTTCTTCCTAACTTTTACCCAAGGAATTTGACCAATCACTGCTAGCCCATGGTATCATTTTCTTCCTAACTTTTACCAAGGAATTTGACCAATCACTGCTAGCCCATGGTTTATCATTTTCTTCCTAACTTTTACCAAGGAATTTGACCAATCACTACTAGCCCATGGTATCATTTTCTTCCTAACTTTTACCAAGGAATTTGTTTAATCACTACCAGCCCATGGTATCATTTTCTTCCTAACTTTTACCAAGGATTTGACCAATCACTAGCCCATGGTATCATTTCTTCCTAACTTTTACCAAGGAATTTGACCAATCACTAGCCCATGGTATCATTTTCTTCCTAACTTTTACCAAGGAATTTGACCAATCACTACTAGCCCATAGTATCATTTTCTTCCTAACTTTTACCAAGGAATTTGACCAATCACTACTAGCCCATGGTATCATTTCTTCCTAACTTTACCAAGGAATTTGACCAATCACGACTAGCCCATGGCATCATTTTCTTCCTAACTTTTACCAAGGAATTTGACCAATCACTAGCCCATGGTATCATTTTCTTCCTAACTTTTACCAAGGAATTTGACCAGTCACTAGCCCATGGTATCATTTTCTCAGAATCTGGCCGATTAAAGATACCGATAATCCGTGTTTCACTCACCAAAAATCAAATCTGTGTGCTTCAGTCCCAACGGAAAACTCATTACAACACTCACTGTTGCCCAACAAAATGTTCAGAAATGATTCTGAGTTTTCTGACTGAACACACACTCTTTCAATTTTCCCTTCTATCACACAAACACAGGTCTATCAACTAGTAAAAAAAAAAAAAATCTGTTTTAAGTCAAAATTCATACACACACAATTATAACACACATACTTGCTGGTTGTTGCCACTGCACATCTCAAATTTCTCATCGCAGAATGTACACACACAAAAAATATGTTACTAAAATATCTCTTCTACATCAATGGCAACAAAAAAAAACACCTCAAATCACTTTCTATTGCAGATCTCATTTTTTCTTTGTTTGTTTTTTTCCTGAGGTTTACTTAAATCATAACCTAGTCAACCACAGAGAGTCCCACAATGGCTGTCAGAACAAAGAGAAAAAATTTCCAGTTAAAAAAAAAAAAAAGTCAGACACAACAAACAAACAAACATCTACTAACTAAACATAGAATAAACAACAAATTCTTAAACCTGACAGCCGATCTTTTGAAAACGACCATTCCACTTAAGTTAGATCGACAGTTTTACAAACGAATTATGTAAAGTTTAAAATGCAAGGGACAGGGACACACACACACACACACAGATAAAAAAATGCAAAAACCCACCAACACACATGATAATTAAATGCAAAACACACACAACACTCCTCTCTCTCCCCCCCTCTCTCATAACACACACACACACACACACAGAAAAACTCACACAACACACACACACAAAACACACACATACACAACACAACCAGAACTCACACACACATACACACACACACACACACACACAGGGTAGTGTTACCAGACTGCCAGACTTTTCCTTCATAAACCTACTTCTATTGATTATCTTTAATTTCCCCGGAAATTGGCAGCCCCTTCGTAGGGGTCAACAGAGGAGGAATTTTGGGCAGCGATCTTTTTCCCAACATCTACTTTTAAAGGACATGTTAAAAATAAAGAGAAGGAAATGAAGTAGACCCAAGTTTTCATAAAAAAATGAATTTCTTAATGAATCGCTTGTCCAAACACATTCAGAAATTTTGAAAATAAAGGGTTAGTGCATATTATCAGAGTTTTGTCGACTTTTACAGGCTGGGAAAATCTATTCCAATTTGTAAAATCCCCAACAGTGGAAATTTGGAATTATGTGGAATTTAGATTTGCGATAGCTGTAGCTTTTAAAAAAGAAGTTAAAAAAAAAAAGCTTGGCTGAAAGTGAAAACAGATGAGAGAGAAGAGAGAGAAAATTTGTTTTTTATACTCGTAGCCCACCCGACCGCAGGGCCAAAATCGGGGCTGTCCCCCACTTAAAACAACTCCCCATCATTTAAAAAAAACAAAAAAAAAAAAAAAAAAAAAAAAAAAAACTTTCACACATCTGTTAAATACATGTCTAAAACAACCCAGAAACTTTGAAAAAAACCTTCTTCCGAAAAATCTCAAACAAAAAAATGTTAATTTCCAAAAACCCCAAAGATCAGTCAGGGGACATCCCTGAACAGGACTTCATGACCCCGCTGAAAAATTTTTGTGTCTACATCGGCAAGTCCCAACATCTAAAAGAACATGTTTCATTGTTAGGGGTGCATGACAGGAATGCCCACGGAGCTTCTTCACTTTTTAAAAAAGGTAAGAAGGGTAAAATCGAAGGGCCCGGGTGTGCAGCCGGACGAACCTTTTCCCTTTTCGCCCACCCGACGTAGAGGGAGGAAGTCTTTAAGGTTTGGACGGTCTTAAAAGAGTTTGTTTTTCGTCTTTTGTTTCCAATCCTGAGGCCAGAGGTCTCTCCTATCGTTTTTTTTGGGGTTTCACATCTAGCAGGGGATATTTGTGGACATTTTTCTCTCTTGTGGCGTTTTTGGAAAAACGATCAACCATTTCGTTCCCGCCGACCCAACATGGCCAGGAACCCAAGCAAGGAAATGTTGAAACCGTCCCCTTTCATTTGCAAAAAATTCAAAAAAAAGTAAATTTCTGGATGCGAAGGGTTGCGGCCGCTAGGGCCTCCAAAGCTGACAGCGAATCCGACAGAACCAAAAGTCCTCCCGAAAAGGGGAGATTATCTTCAAAGCCAGATAGAGCATAATTTCCAAGAATAACAGAAGATCGAAGTATAGTTCCAAACCAATACGGGAAAAGGCCCCCCGGGCATAGGCTGCACGGGCCCCCACTCCATCCTCAACTTGGGAAAAAGTCAGTGAAAATTTTTTTTGATAGGAGGGGAAATTTTGGGAACCGAGCTCGGCATACAACCCTTGTAGCCGAGAGCGGGTAGACCCCTTAGGGAAAAAGCTGCGAGATCGAAACGAATCCCGGTGTGAAAAAGGTCCGGGAGGTGATCGGAAACGGGAAAAATGGGAAACACCCCCATTCTATCCCGCTTTTCCGCCGTGGGGGCTGCTACAAGCCCAAAGGGCGGAAACATTTCGGGTTTTTTTAAAATTTATTTGGGAAAGGAGGTCAAAAACACAGCCCTAGCAGGATTCTGCGGTTCTGAAAACCAGTCGGAGTAATAATTCAAAGCAGTTCAGCCTGCGGTTGGAAAACAAGGGTTCCCCGCCTCTCGCAGTGTACACAGGGGGGGGGAAACGCCCAAGAAGGAGAACCCCCTTGATGGGGGATAGGGTCCAAAATTTTGAGGTAGGGGGTCTTGCGGACCATGACCACACCGTACCCCATTTTGGAACGGACCGGGGCCTGTAGAGGTGCAACAAAGTTTTCTTATCACCCCCCAGCGTGTGTGCTACGACCCCCAGATATTCAGTCCCTTTGGCAGCAGTTTTGATTTTTTTAATTAGGCTGAAAAAGTTAATTTTTGGTAAAAAATGACCCCCAGAAATTTGGCCTCTTTTAACAGCGGGAGGGAATTTCCCGACGTGAAGTTAGGTCGGAAAAAACGACGGAAATTATGGAAGTAAATACAGGGGGTTTTTTTGTGCAGAAAAGGTAAAACCTTTTTCATCCGCCCACTGAGGATTTTATCTCGAAAAGCGGAGCCTGGCTGGAAAAGGGACAGGTTTCCCAGTTGCTAACAGCAATCTCCACAAACAATGACATCTGAACCCGCTGAACTGTTTTTCCAATTTTTGTTGATTTAAACTAAAGAGGGCAGGAGACTATTTCCCCTGGGGAACCCCCAACTCCTGCTCGTGGACACAAGAGAGTGGTGCCAAACCCCGGCCTAAAACTGTCGTTCTGCCAAAAAATTTTGAATAAAAAGGGAAGATACCTCGAAAACCCAGATCGGGGAGACATGAAGTACCCCCATTCCAGGTGGTATCGTACCTTCTCCAATCGAAGAAAATTGCAGCATCTGTTTTTAAAAAAAACGTTCCTAATGTAGATTCCAAACGAAAAAAAAAAATGGAACGTACTACGATTTTTGCGGAAACCAACTGTTCTTCCCCAAAAGGGCCCTCGGTTTCGATTTTCCCACATGACCCTAGCATTGACCTTTTTTCCATCAATTTCGACACAGCTGGTCAAGCTATGGGGGGTAGTTAGATGGTTTTAAAAAAGATCTTTTTCCGGGTTGGGGAGGGAATAATGGGGGTTTTCCCCGCCAAGAGGGTAAAGCCCTTAGTCCACCGTGGTTGATACCTGAAACAGGATGTCAGACCTTCTTGCGGAAGATTTTTCAATTTTGTAATGATGTCATAAAACCCTGGAGGGGAAATCGCTGAAAAGGGGTAAGGCAGATTTCGCTCTTTTTAATTAAAAGGAAGTTTGTAGTTTTCCATGTTTCGGATGAAAAGTTACAGGGTGATTTTTTTTTTGGGCTTTTTTTTTGACAAAAGGACGATTTATTAGAAGAGGGGGAAATTTCTTTTCAAGGGTTGAAAAAGCAGTTTAGCAACTGCTTTTTTCTCTGTTTTTAAAGAATCCGAAAACTTAGATGGTTCACGGGGGGACAGGTGTTTTTCCCTTTGATTTTTTTAATGTGTTCCACACTTTTTCTTGATTTTTGATGTCGCCGGGCAGAAGCTTCTCCAGGCCCGAGTTACTGATTTTAAAAGTTGTCTTGTTTTAGCAGGGGGTTTTCGATGGGCTCGAGCGTTTGGGACCCAAGGTCTTTGGGTAACCGAGCTGGCCCGTTTTTAACTTTAAAATTTGTTGGCATTCTAATGAACCGGGGGTTTTTTTCATTTGAAGTTTTTCGGAAACACGGAATCCCGGCTTTAGCACATTTGTCATAGTGTTAGCAGTATTCACGGGGTCCGGACTCTGAAAAAAATCGTGCCCCTGGAATTTCCTTAGAAATAGGGGCAGCAATAATCCCGTTTGCTTTTTTAAATTAGATTTGGAGACAAGGGTTTCAGTTAAGGGGCTGAAAAAAAAAACGGGGAAAGGGTCACTTCCGTCAGTCGTCAGGGAAAACCACTCATAGTCCGGGCCCAGCGAGGGTCCAAACCGACAAATCTAAACACGAAGTAAACCTGAGGAAGAGGGGGAGAAAGTTGCAGACCGTCTTAGAAACCAAATCCAAGCTAAAAGGACATCCTAAATTACAGACCTCTGGGTGACTACCGACACTACCCCAAAGAGGAGTGCCGTAAAGTCCCCCCAACGCAAAAAGGTCGGGGAATTTTTCATCAGACTGACAAGGCCTGACGACAAACCGGGACGAAGGTGAAGAAAAAGGGGAACAGTTTTCACAGTTTTGTGAGATGACTCTCCAGCTACACCCTGAAGGGGGTAGCAGAATGACGGACTTAAAAAAAACCAAAGTTTGTGTAGGAGAAGGAAACACCCCCCGCATCCCAACTGGAGGTTTGGCAGGTTTCAAAGAATATTAAAGCCAAAAAGAGTAAGGTCTTCGGCTTTGAATTTGGGTTCTTGAAGAGCCACGCGGAAGGTTTTAGAGACTGACACAGAACTGCAGCTCCTCGAATTGGGAATTTAACCACGATATTCCAATGAAATTGTACTATCCAGGTGCAGAGGCGAAAAGGGAGAAAATCAGGCCATCCCCCTTTTCAACGTCCGCATCTAATGGACGAATTTTTTTTGTAGTTTCACTGGATTTGGGGGTTTTTGGGGACCTGCGGCAGACTTCCCGAGGTGAAAAAGGCCTGGAGTTTGGAGAAGGGGGTTTGGGTTTTGGGAGAGGGGGGGTTTTTTCCCTTATCTCCACCACTCCACACTGGGGGGAACTCCTTTTTCCCCCCGGGGCACTGGACAGGGAGTTCGGGGGGGAACGCTGGTTTTTTAATCTGCCCACAGCAGATTTGTAGAGGGGCAGTCTGGGGGGTGGCGGATTTTTTGCCCCCACCGGGGGCAAATCTTTTTGGTTAGAGGGGGTGGCCCTTCCCCCAAGTTACATTTGGGACTTGCAGTGTCTTCGAAAACGTAAAGTCATCAGTCGAAGCAAAGATCGAGGGGAAACTGGGGGAATTTTCCCGTCAGGGAAGCATGGGAAAGGCTGTCGGCGCTGATGCCCACAACCGTTTTGCGGGCTTCAAAAAGGAAATTTTTTTTTCAGTTTTTAGTCTTTGAATTGCGGTTTTCTGAACCCAAAAGAGGACAGTTTCTTGAAGAGGAGGGAGGCGCCCCCGGGGCAGTTAGCACAATTCCCGGGTCTTGACACGGCCCATCATGGGTTTGCCTTGCAGCAACCCCGCATACCTCTTTCCCGAACAGCGGGCCCTGACATGGCCAAATTTTGGAAAGCACCTCATGGGGAGGGACATTAGTGAACTGAACTTTGGTAACCAACCTTGTGACGGAGGCACACAGGGTTTTAGAAGGTCAAAAAAGGGGTTGGTGGCCACCTCCTGAACCCTTCTTTTCGTCACCCCCCAACCCCCGTCCCCCCCTGGGGGCCACTGTTTTTTTTCCCCCCTCTGAAAAACCCCCCAGTCTCTCCGAATCACACCTTTGGGTGAATTTAATTGCTTATGGGAGTCCCCCGATCTTATCCACAACTTTTTTCCTCCAATGTTTGGATTGCTTCGGTCGACATTAAGAAGAAACGCCCCTTTTTCAATCGTTTTATGGGCCTATTCACCGCTATACCAGAAACCCTTTTGTACAGCAAAAGGGCTCAGAGCGAAAGAGGTCTTTTCCCGCTCGTCCCTTCCCCCAGAGCCGGGAAACCCAGAAAATGCTTTTGTCTTACCCACGTCAGAATCACGTCTTTTTCAAATTCCCCTGAAAAAGGGGGTATGCCTTCCTCTTCTTTTGGGGGGGGGATTTTTTTTAAAGAATCTATTTAGTTTTATGTGAAATTTATCTCTCCCCTTACCCCCCCACCTTTGGGGTCCAACTAAGGGGGGAGGGCCCAAAAACCCAAAGTCTTGACCCCTTCCGCTTCGGAGAGACAACGACAAGCAGAACAACCAACCCCTTCCCCCCCCGATCATGCTAACCCCGGGGAAAAGAGGCTGAGCACTGCAGGGGGTTTTCTTGGCCCCGGGGGGAAATGCCCGTCTTGACCCAAAACCCCCAAAAAGGGGACCGATTTGTACACCCGGAAAGTGACTCCCGTCTAGGGGGGGGTCCAGCCAAAGTGATGTTTAGAGCCTGGGCCCCCCAACACCGATCTCATTCCCCCCCCGACACAGTCGCACCCACGGCAAACGCGGCGGATCTTAAGGAACCACAGAGAGAAAAAGGGGTGTGGGAAAAAAAGACTTGAAGGGGGGAGAAGATGAAAAGGGCCAAAAAAGGCAGAAAACAAGAAAAGGAAAAGGCGGGTTACTCTTAGTCAGGGTCCTCACCCTTAGCCTACTGACATGGGACCCTACCCGGGGGATCAACCCTTTCCCGTTTCGCTTAGGGCCAAAAAGACCACCCTCGGCCTAGAAGCAGTGTGAAAAAAACAGCCTTCTCCAATTTGATGCCCCCGCCACAAAGCCCAAGGGGACTGGGCCACGCAAAAACCCCCCGACCACGACAAAGGTCGCAACCCCCCAGGGGAGAACAGAGAAAAATTTCCGCGATGAAACTGCCAAAAAAAACATAAAAGGGTCGTTGCCCGGGGGAAAAAAACATTTCTCGAATTTTTTAGAACCAAAATACGGGGTCAAAAGATATACATAAGGGTTTTGGAAAAAGGTTAAAAAATTGAAAATGGTTTTGCTTGCAACAGTACCCCAATTTAAATTAGATAATAAACTCTTCCTCCCACAGGAAAAATGAGGGATTCCTCAAAAAATTTTCAAAAAAAAATTGCTGTCTAGTCTTTGTCCTCTATCGGTGTTTTTTGAAGGGAGGAAGAAAAACGAACATCAGATCCGCCCCTAAAATTTCCATTTTTTTAAAAGCTCCCATTACATATGTGAATTTTGGAGACTTAAAAACTTTTTTCTTCAAATTCAAGTGCTGTTGCCTAATGGTATATCCATCAATGTTTACCCAATGCCTTCACATTGGGAACGATTCGATTCCCTTTTACCAAAAATGTTGGGTTTTAAAGAACTCTCCCTTTTCGGAAAGATCTATTGTAGTCCCAGTTCCAAAACAAGGTAAGCCCAGGGCAGACATTGGGATACAGGCCCCTGCATAACCCCTCACGTGGGGAAAGTTTTTAGAAAAAATTTACAAAGACGTCTTTTTTATTTTTGTGAAAAAAAAGTATAATCCCATGAACAGGGGGGATTTGCAAAGGGGAGACAAAAGTATTGGTGAAACACCAGCAAATTTAAAAAGGTTTTTTTTAAAGGAAAATAATTGTTTTTTTGATTAAAAAAGGGGTGTTTGGCATTGCTATTTTAAATTTGGAAAAAGAATTAATTGGAAAGATGTTTCAATACTTTTTAAAAAATTTTTTTTACAGAGATCCTATAAAAAAAGGAAAGTTTACTCTTTTTCAAGGGATTTATATCGGAATTCCCAGGCCTTTTTTAGCCCCCCCTTTTTTTAACATCTTATTTATGATTTCCAAAAAATTACAAAATGTGAGTTTAGTACAAATGGCATGAAATTTTATGTGGATAAATACAATATCCAAAACATCCGGCAAGGAATTCGATCATTACAGAAGATATATCAGTTTTGAGATGATAAATTAAAAAATAACGGCTTTTTTCCCCAGGGAAAAAAAAAAAAATTAATGTTTTCAATAATGGAGACAACCAATTATTTTCCAAGCTTCAATTGAAGGTTCTTAATTGCAGTACCAAAAACATAAAATTTCTGGGTTAAAATTTTAACCCCCAAACTTAACTGGCTTTTTACTTGAAAACTTGATACTAAAAAAAGGAACGTTTAAACTTATTGAAAATTATTTGTATTCAACCGTGGGCTCAAAATACAAAAAACCCCCCTCCCTAGCTGATTTTCTAAAAAGATCAAAACTAGTGACGGACAAGAAGTTTTTTTTTTTCAGCCCCTCAAAGTCACTGAAAAAATTTAAATAAGACACAAAGCTACAAATTTCGCTTGGGGCCCAGTGACACAAGCCCATTGAAGGGGTACAAAGAAATTTTAAAATGCTATCACTGTCAATAACTAGATTAGCTTACCAAAATGTAGCAAGAATCTTTTAGTACCCAAATCAGTCGAAAAAGGTGTTGATGGATTCAAAAGTTGAATTTTCCCCAAAAAGTCAAAACCAGTTATCTTTTTCCCCTTCGAAATTACCAAAAATTCTTTTTTAAAAATGCAAATTGAGCATTCACTTCACGCTCCTTTTTCCCCCCGGGCCTCCAGGGAACATAGACAAGTTTTCTTTGATGTAGGTTTAATGTTCCGGAAAAAAGACACATTTCATTTTAAATTTAAAGTGAGGAAAACTTAAAAACAAATATTCAAATCATTAAAAAATTTTACGGAGGGTTCCCTTTGCCGTTAAAATGCAGGGTTTAGGTTTGTTATTCCCCCTTTAAAGTTCAAAAAAAATACGCCTAGGAAAAGGGTTTTCTTTTTTTCCCCGAATTTTATGCTATTCTTATGGCATTACCTTTTTTGTGAATAAACATTCTTTTTTGTAGCATTTTTTGTTGATTCTAAGGGAGTGTTAGATGTTTGAAAATTTGGGAAATTTTAAAAAAAGGAAAGATATAATCTTTTAAATAAAACATCTAATTAATTACATTATTTTTACAAATAAATAATTTTTCTGCGGGGCCCTTCACACTGGGTATTTTTTGGAATAAATACGATAAACTAGCCAACCGGGGGAAAGGGGAATTTTTGCAAAAAGAATTTGAAGTTAATTATGTGAAATACATTCGTTATTGGAAAGCTAATTTTTCCCAATTGAGAAGTCTCAAATAAAAATGTAATGGAAACATTCCTAGACATGTTAATTCTATTTTTTAAAATTCAGATACTTTGAACCTTGGAAGACCAAATTTCCCCGTATAGCTGTGCAGTTTTAAGCCATTATTGGTGAAATAACTTTTTTCCCTTGCCCCTTTTTAAAGCTCTTTTTACAAAAACAAAATGAAATTTTGAAACTAAACTGGTTCAGTATTTCTTTCAGTTCGAAAAGGTTTAGGTAGCAAAAGTTTATCTCTCAATCCAAATTAGCAATTGTTATAATTAGGCGTGTAGTTTATTTAGATTTTTAGTTCTTGCATTATTTCTTACATTTTCCTCCACCAGTCCCCCTCCTTTACCCCCCCCCCCACCCCCCACCCCTTGTCTAAACACCAAGTGTAACAGACTTAAATCAACAACAACAAACACCCCCCACACGCTAAGTGCAATACTGACCATTTACAAAAAAGAAAAGGGTGTGAACATCCAGTTTTAAAAAAAGGGCCTTAAGGGGAGAAACAGCAGAGAAACAAACAAAATTTTTACACAGTTTCCAAGTGGATTACTTTTTAAATTTGTTTTAATGATGCGCCTAATAAGACTGACTGACGTGTGTTTTTGGAAAAAATCACAGTCCAAAGAGACATTTAATTTTTACATCATTTCTTAACACAAACACAACAGTAATTAATACAGCTGCTAAAGTCATATTGGGTAAACTCAATAGCAACCCCCCCCCCCCCCCCCCCCCACCTAAAAAAAAATAAGTGATGAAAGGAGATGATAGTTTTAAAACCTCTTTTGTCCAAACCATTTTCACACACACACACACACACACACACACACACACACACAGTGACACACACACACACAAACCAAGTCTCCACTTACACTTTTCCTCTTGACAACAACATCTTTCAATGGGACAGGATACAGCTTCCCTGAAACAGAATTCATTACCAGCTGGGATCGAGAGCAAGAACTCCTGAACATGCGCTCAGCATATCCTGTAACGCTGCCACCTAGACTTATTCCCACCATCAGTGTCAATGTTCAGTTCACAGAACTCTCCTAAAAGATATTTTTTAGCTTTTTGCATTAAGAAAAAGACACCTTTAAACATTTCATACAGCCCCCCCCCCCCCCCCCCCCCCCCTCCCCTCCCCTCCAAATAACGCAATGCAAAGATTGTTTACTGGGAGATAAGCTTTTGAACATTTTGATAACAAATTACAAGTGTCAGCTTCCACTGATTGAGCAAAACTTTAATTATAAAAAAAAAAGAAAGAAGAAATCAATATGGAATTACATTGTATTTCAAACCAAGAAAACCCCAATTCTGGGCAGCGTGTTATCTGGAATCACATCATATTTAGAAAAAAAATTTAAATCCTTAAATGTTAGCAATAGCACACCGCCCCCCCAAAAAACAAAGACAGACGAATCACAAGACAAAACACGATGCATTTCGACCTCTTAGGTCTTCTTCAGGCAAGATACAAAACACTCTGGACTCAAATCATGTTTTGTATTGTGATTCATTTGTCGATGTTTGTTGTTGTTTTTACGGTGCGCTATTACTAACATTCATATTTGTGTAGATTTCCACCTGCAGTCGCTTCCCTTTGCAACTAAAAAAAAAAAAAAAAAAAAGAAAAGCCAGCTATCTTTCTTCAAAACTTATCCAAACTCTAAAACATCAGCCTAGACTGACAGACCTTCGCCCTCAATCTGGACAGACAACTCACGACCAGGAACAGCCTGGGTCTGAGAGTGCTTTACCTTTCTCCTCCCCGTGCAGCTCTCTGTGGCTCCTGTTGTTGTGGCAAACAACTGCCCGGGCTCCGCGAAGATGGACGGACACCGGGACACGGAAACAACTCGGCCGTCACCTCCTCCTCCTCCACTACACGCCATTGGCCCTGGGGGTCAATGGGGGCTCTGAAATAGGACCAGGGGGGTAGCCCTTACATGTTAGTGCAGTGCAACGCTTCTCAAGTCGCCACAGAGCCAAGGACCTCGCCTGAGGCAATCTCCATCCATGGTCATGTGGGGGGGGGGGGGGGGCACAAGATGATTGCTGCATCACTCCTGGAATGGAAGGATCCTCAAATCGTGCATAGATGGAGAAGCCAGACACAGAGACACAGATGCTTTTAAGTTATTGCTCTTCAGCCAATTAATGAGCACAACAAAATCATCATGCCCTGTTTCCGCTGTGAGCATGAGAGCCTTTTCCCGGATTAGTTTTTTTTAAGTTTTAGGCGAGTTTCTTTCTTCTCACTCCTTCACTCCTTGCTCCACACACAGTTTTCGTTTTGTTTTGCGCGAGCACTGATACCGATTTCATTTCACAAAATGAGAAAACACCCTGAACTTACCACAACCCGACATTTTGTGTTAATACACCAGAAAAAACGATCGACTTTCAATCAGATCATACTTCATAAGGGTATAAATTAGAATTCAATGCTGCAAATACTAGAATATAGTAGGAAAAAAAAGTTGTCATTCATCTCATGAAACTACATCAGTACATGCAGCACACAAAAAAGTATAATGATCAAAGTGACTGTAACAGTGTAAGTGTAAGATGGAAGTCGGTGCAGGATGAAGGGGTGGGGTGGGGGTCAACTAATGGCCTGTTATTAACAAACTGATACTTGCAAATTTTTTCAATTATTCAGCTTACAAAAAAAAAAAAAAAAAGATGTTCTAGCCTCTGGGTAGATCGGTTTCAAGTCAGCATATGGAAGGCTTGTTCTTCAGACGTAGAACATCGTATTGCCATACGAGAGAAAGGATGTGTTACAACTCTGTGGTCGCAGTGAGGAGGTAGTCGCTGCACAGCAAGGCTGACAATGGAGCTTCCACTGTCCGAGTCACCAGGAATCACTTAAAACATGGTTTGTATATATTTGGAAGAAAAAAAAAACAATATAAAAAACAACAGAACCACCAGAACGTGTGCACTCACAGACTGAGGAGTAAACTGTATGCATGGGTTTCAAGGTGACACAATTCATGGGTCATACAGACTTTCACTTTCAGGCAAAATATGGGCTTTTATAATATACAATTCAAGGACTCTACAATAAAGAGTATATATGCCTTTATGCATACTTCTGCTGCTTTATACAGTCATCTAAGCAGACTCTAGGTAATAGCATATGATACAGAAGTACACACTTTCAGCAGATGCAAAACAGTCTCAGATTTAATTTTCTGTATAATTTAGTGATCTTCTCAACAAAATGTTCCCTGCTCCACTAAACTCTTCATTCTCAAGCACTTTCAAACACACTGATGTCTAAATTTTAAGGACTTTTTCCCCCCATGAAAATTGGTCCTTAACATTCACGGACTTTCAAAGGATTTGCATAAAGCCTGTGGATTACACTGCAACTATGATATGTTGTCTGATCGTGAAGTGAAGCATGAATTTCAACCAAAGCTCAAAACAAATAATAATGATAATGAAAGAGCAAATGCCTTCATCTTGAACCAAACTTACCTGCTTCATGAAGCAAGTTCAGTTCATTTGTAGACACATCCAAGAAAACAAAATGGGGCTGTTCTTCCAATCAACTTTCCATGTAATATGATCAAAAACTTGTTCCCATCCCTCCCATCCCCATCTCCCCCCCCCCCCCCCCCCCCCCCATCCCCGTTTCCCTTTCCAATGTGATGTTCAATTAAATAAGTTCTGACTTCTACATCAAGAGTTAAAACAAGAAAAGGAAACCATCTGTGTCCTCAACATTGGGTTTGTTGTTGGTTTTTCTGTGTAACACGTTTCTTTGCCTTGTTTTGTTTGCTTTTGACGTTTAATGCAGTGCCCCACAAAACTTGCATCATTTACTCATAAAAAGAACACCATCACAAAACAACAACCATGTTGATTGTAAGAATATTTCTTTTTCAAATTTCAACACATACCTAAGGGAAGCTCCGAGTGGAAATGCAGCGGACAGGCAGACGTTTTGGTGAATGTTTTGCAAACTTCTGTGGTGCAGAACACTTACTTAGAACTCTTTCTCCCTGCCCCAAAGAAAGCACTGCAAGCACACAGCCTACAGCTTCTTTACTGCTGTGTGTTCCACCTGTTTCATTCAACCTGGTGCCTCCCCATGTCCCTCTTCTACCTCTTTCACTTAACTGAGGGTGCCTTTCCCAATTCCCCCTACTCCCACTCCATCGATTTCATTCCCCCAACTGCCACTCTAATCAATTTCATTCTCCCCCCCCCCCCCCCCCTACTCCCACTCTACATCAATTTCATTGCCCCCTACTCCCACCTATCGATTTTTTCCCCCCCCCCCCCACTCCCACCTATCAATTCCCCCTTCCCCCCAACTTTTCCCCTTTTTACGTTTCATTCCCCCTAACCCCCCACTCTACAATTTTATCCCCCCCCCCAATCTCACCTATCAATTTCATCCCCCCACCCCCCCCCCCCCCCCCACCCCCCACCAACAATTTTTTTTTCCCCCCCTTTCTCCCCTCAAATTTTTTCCCCCCAAATCCCCCCTCTATCAAATTTTAACCCCCCCACCCCACTCAATTTTAATTTCCCCCCACTTCCACCTAACAATTTCATCCCCCCCTACTCCCCCCTATCCCAAATTTTATTTTCCCCCCCCGTTTCCCCTCTATTTAATTTTTTATCCCCCCCTACTCCCACTCAATTTTTATCCCCCCCCCCCCCCCCCCAAAACCCCCTCAAACAAGTTCAAAAACCCCCCTACACCCCCCCTATCAATTTTTTAAACCCCCCTACCCCCCACTCTATCAATTTCATCCCCCCCCCCTAAATCCCCCCTCTATCAAATTTTTTCCCCCCTACTCCCACTCCCCTTTAACTTTCCCCCCCCCCCCCCCCCCCACCCCACTCTATCAATTTCATTCCCCCCCACTTCCCCCCTCTATCAATTTTATTCCCCCCCCCCCCCCCCCCCCCTTTTTCCCACTCAAACAAATTTTATTGCCCCCACTCCCACTCATCAATTTTTTATCCCCCCCCCCCCCCCCCCCCTCCCACTCTATCAATTTCAAACCCCCTACTCCCACTCTATCAATTTTCCCCAATTCCCCCCCCCCCCCACTCCCACTCTAAACAATTTTCATTTCCCCCCCCCCCCCACTCCCCCCTCTAACAATTTCATTCCCCCCCCCCCCTACTCCCCCTATCAATTTTTATTTTCCCCCCCCCCCCCCCTAAATCCCCCTCTATCAATTTTTATCCCCCCCCCCCCACTCCCACCTTCCCAAATTTTTACCCCCCCCCTACTCCCACTCTAAACAATTTCATTCCCCCCCCCCCCTACTCCCCCCTCCCATCAATTTCATTTCCCCCTTCCCCCCCCCCCCCCTACTCCCCCCTCTATCAATTTCCCTTGCCCCCAAATCCCACTCTATCAATTTCATTCCCCCCCCCTACTCCCACTCTACAAATTTTATTCCCCCCCCCCCCACCCCACTCTATCAATTTCATCCCCCCCCCCCCTATCTTTTTCCCCCTATCAATTTCATTCCCCCCTACTCCCACCCATCCCAATTTTTATTCCCCCTACTCCCACTCTAAACAATTTCATTCCCCCCCCCCCCCCCCCACCCCATCTATCAATTTCCAAATTTCCCCCCCCCCTACTCCCCCTCTATCAATTTCATTCCCCTATTCCCCCCATTTTAAACAATTTTTAAAATTTCCCCCCACTCCCACCTAAACAATTTTTATTTCCCCCCCCCCCCCCCTACCCCCCACCTATCAATTTCATTCCCCCCCCCCCCCCACTTCCCCCTCTATCAAATTTTATTGCCCCCCCACTCCCCCCTATCAATTTCATTCCCCCTACCCCACCTAACAATTTCATTCCCCCCCCCCCCCCACCCCCCATATCAAATTTTATTCCCCCCCCCCCCCATCCCACCATCAATTTCATCCCCCCCTTTCCCCACCTATCACTTCACACCCCCCCCCCCCCCCCCCCCCCCCCCCTCCCCTCTATCAATTTTTTTCCCCCCACTCCCCCCAATTTTAAATTTCATTCCCCCCCCACTCCAAATCAAACAATTTTTATTTCCCCCCCCCCCTAAAATCCCACCTATTTAATTTCTTCCCCCTACCCCCCCACTCTATTAATTTCATTCCCCCACTCCCACTATTTCAATTTCATCCACCCCTACTCCCACCTAACAATTTTATTCCCCCCTACTCCCCCTCTATCAATTTCATTCCCCCCCCCTACTCCCACTCTATCAATTTCATTCCCCCCCCCCCCTACTCCCCCTCAATCAATTTCATTCCCCCCTGCTCCCACTCTATCAATTCCATTAAACAATGGTGCCCCTCCTACCCGCACCCCCTCCCCTGACCCCTGTTCCATCCATTTCATTCAAATGATGATGACCCCCCCACCCCCCTCTACCTTCCCTTGTTTTATCCATTTCATTCAATCTAAGGCACTCGCCCCTACCCCCACCCCCTGACCCCTGTTCTATACATGCGCCAGTATCAAGATCCAGTGTCTTGAGTCTCAGCCCCATCCCCCTCCTTTTTTTTTCTTTTGCTGGCTTTGTTTTTGTCTTTGTTTTGCTTTTGTTTTGCTTTTGTTTTTGTCTTTGTTTTTTGTTGTTGTTCCAAAGACAAGACAGGTCTTTTTTTTTTTTCATTTAGGATTTCTTCTTTATGATTGGTAGTGATACACTTGTTTGATGACCGGAGCTGCCCAAGCCTCTAAAGCACAAAGAGTAGCATTTTCAGAACAACATTCAAATTTAAGCATAGCACTCTGAGTCGTATGCAGTACCACAAGTTACCACCTCGAGTGGCTCTTCACTTCGCATATATATATGAAATGATAACGGACTAGTAGAAGTTATCAGTCTCATTAGCTAGCACATGGTTTTGACTTCACCTAAGAAGAATCAAAGTGGCTAACGATGAAACTGAATCGCTTAGGAAGCAAAAATTGGCATTGTCTTTAGTGACTGTTCTTGTGCTGCTTCTTCCTCTCCTAGCTGAACTTGGACATGCTTTTTTCTTCTCAAGTAAGTCTTCAGCCTAAAGAACTGATGTTTATTTTCAAATAAGCTTCAGCCTAAAGAACTGTGTTATTTTCAAATAAGTCTTCAGCCTAAAGAACTGTGTTATTTTCAAATAAGTCTTCAGCCTAAAGAACTGTGTTATTTTCAAGTAAGTCTTCAGCCTAAAGAACTGTGTTATTTTCAAGTAAGTCTTCAGCCTAAAGAACTGTGTTATTTTCAAATAAGTCTTCAGCCTAAAGAACTGTGTTATTTTCGTTCCGTTAAGCCACTGCAAAGTCCGTAAAGACATGGACAATTTTTTTTTCTCATTTGTTAACTGGCATAGCATTTTATGATTCAAGTGGAGCAGTGTAGCATTGTCAGTGACATTGTAACATGCTCTGTCAAAAGCGTGGCACTTGGCAGCTCATGACGATGAAGTCAATCCTGCAAGGAAGTTAGTCTGTGCCCTGATCAAGCAGACAGTACAGAGTTCCCTACCTTTGGTCTCCTGACTGTCCGGTTCTTGCTTGTGCCGTTCCTGGACACGCTGACCTTGGCTTTGCAGTTCCTCGCTGTGCCTCTCCTGCTGATGCACCCTCTTCACGTGCAGGTTGTAGCCCTTGCTGCTGTTGAAGCCTTTACCGCAGGTGGCGCACCGCAGAACTCCATTGGCTTCCTCGTGTCCTGCTGTTTTCGCCTCTTCCTTAGACGCCGAGTTCTTTACTACAGATTCCCGCCTTCGTGCTCTTTGCACTTTGTCTGTGGACCCTCTGGGGCGACCTCGGCCTCTTCTAGGCACTTCTTGTTTCTGGTTTTCCTCCCCGCCATGCCACGAGGTGTCGCTCTCCGCATTTTGAGGTACTTCCTGCTCCGGTTCAGATTCCGTGGACGACCATTCCACCATGTTTGAAAAGTCTCTTTTGCTGTCTGCTTCTTGTTCTTTCCCTCCCTTCTTGTTGACCGTTTTCATGGCAGGCGCCTCTTTTTTCACCTTTGCCCTTGTCCGGGGAACTCTCTGGACCACCAGCTTCAGTGGTTCTCTGGTGCCAGACTTTCTTGACTCTTTGGCTGAAGACTTCTTGATTTTGTGGAGTTATGACCCCGAGCCTTGATCTTCACCGGAGGCGCATACTCCTCCTCTTCCTCATCTTGAACTGCAGTCTGAGCGGCCTCCCTTTTTATGGCATTTCCTCTTCTTTGATCTACTGTCTTGAAATCACCATCTCCTGTATCATTCACTCCAACTGAATAACAAGTCAAATCCAAGCCTCCTGTTGGCACATTGTCACCGTCATCACAACCATTGTGACCGTTACCACCAAGACCATGACCATCATCTCTATCACAGCTTTGCTCTGATGGAAGGGAACTAGGCACCGAGCTGAAAGCAGAAGCGGAGTCAGGACCACAGGCAAGTGACGATGGGGATGAGGGTGGATGGTAGGAGGTTCCAGAACCATGTGCAGAGAAAGACACTGACAGCATTGTGGACGTGTCTTCAGCAGGGAAACCATGAAATGCTGAATGTTTGTCGGCGTCTTCCTTGACAGGCGCCAGAGAAACGTCCCCAGGGGGAGGCACTGGGATGTCCAGCAGAGCCAGGAAGTTGAGAATGTGGGCGGCCCCCGCTCTGTGCACTTCCAGGTCTGCAACAGTCACCACATCACCACTCAGTTTACAATCTGTCTGTGAATTATGAAATTAAATGGCATGATACTGAACAGAGACCACAGAGATCCTGTGACAAGCTCCTCCCATTCTCCCAGAAGAAACAGAAGTTGAATCTAGTATCTAAGTCTTGAGACTATGTAGTGTTTGTACTTAGTCCATGTCTTTCAACAGAAAAACTTTTATGCCCATTCTTGATTAAATCTGTTACAGGTGACTTATGAATATTGTTGATTTGTCTAAATGCTTCGTAGCAGGTGATTTTAATTAACATTTATGTGCAACCAGCCGCCGTGGCGAAGTGGTTAGCGTCGCGGACTCCCGGCTGGGAGGTCGTGGGTTCGAATCCCATCAGAGTCATGTGGGGTTTTTTCTGCCCCGACCGGCTCCTACCCAGAGTTGAGTTTGCTGCGGACTCAGTTGGGAAGACTGGGACCACACAGTCGAGTTTCATCCACTTAATGGATGCGTTTCTGAGAGTGTTGCTCAAATTTCCTGACCAACACTGCAGGTGCCTGTATCTCTCGGGCCTGGTTGACGCCAGGATATATTATGAAAGGAAGCGTAGAGTACAGCCCTGTCATGTAGTCTCAGACCGAAATGGAAATCCGTAGCATCATCTTAATCATCCTCATTACCATTGATCAGCATTAAAAAAGAAATGTCTCAAGTTCTGTGGCCCTTCATGCCCTGCTCTCATGGTGACCTCAATTTCGATGTGCTCTCCACGTCTGTGGCCTTGGTTTGCTTCCGTCGGGGTCACCGGTATCGGCGAGTCCATGGGGGCTGTCGTTGGACGGACGTGGTGCGCCCTCCAGAGGGAGAGCTCACTCACGCTGGCTACGCGACTAAGCAATTATTGTCGTCAGTAGGGGGCTTAGTAGGTGGTGTCCTGCGTATGTTAGATCAGAACAGGTGCCACTGAACACCACCGAAGTGACTCGGCAGCAGTGCAGGTGTCTCCTCCGTGGGTTGCCTCTTGACGACTTGACATTGGCTGCTCCCTGTGGATTGCTGGTGCCGGGGCTGCGGCGGGGGCGGCCGGGCTATGGCTGTGGACGGGGTGTCGGAATGAGCGGCGTGGGTGCACTGCCTCTGAGGTGGCGCAGAGGTTGGGACAGCAAAAAAAAAAAAAAAAAAAAAAAAAAAAAAAAACATTTATGTGCATGTACTAAGTGTGTGCCAGCACCTAATTGCACCACCTGAATATTTGATGACTTTGAAAAGTTCTTTCCCTTCATTTGTTTGGCAGTTTCTCACTGTCTAGTGTCTCACACCACTTGTTAAAATCTGCTAAAAACCTGAGTGACGAACATAAGCGTGGAGACAGAACAGAACATTAACAGTGATAGACTTATGATGGTCAGCTGAGACCTCCCACTTTTTTGACAGTTCTGAGGGCAAGTGTGAGGACTCATCCTGGCTGAATCCCAGCCAGTCATCTACAAAACCACAGTTCTGAGGGCAAGTGTGAGGACTCATCCAGGCGGAATCCCAGCCAGTCATCTACAAAACCACGTTCTATCATCTCCACAGACCCTGGCCCCGCACAGGAACAAGAATCCATTTTACTACATGGCCACATGATCAACCAACTAATCAGAAGGCCTAGTGGCGACATTCACACACACACACACACACACACACACACACACACACACACACACTCACTCACTCACACGCACACACACACACGCACACACACACACACACACACACACACACACACACACACACACACACACAGATCTGCACACCTCTCCTCCTTAACCCACGCTAAGTCCTTGTGTACCTACTGGACTCCAGCTCAGATTACCTGAACATTCCCCTGTCCAGAAGGAGTTTACAATAACTTTTTAATATTTTAATCTTATGAGCAAAAGTAAAAAGTCTCTTTCTTGTTCATATACATCATCCATGTTTTGATCCTTTTTTCTAATTCAATCACTAACAGTGCACGCACTCTTATTAATCACAAGTTTTAAGCGCATTTCTAAGCATAAGGTGAATTAATCCTGAGCCATTCTTCAGTATCTTTTACAGTCCTAAGAAAAATTTTCAAAATGTCTTTAAAAGCTGCTCCTTTCACTACTAACAAAAGAGAAAGTATCTATAGGTGAATTCTGATCAACTATACTATAATTTTCATTAAAGAACACACACTGAACCATTCCCCTACAGGACCAAGCCTCCCACCCCTATCATCACAAAAGTTATCAATGACAATGAATCAATCTTTGGGTTGACACTGACAGACATTTTTTCTGGGTGGAGAACTGAGAACAAAGACAGCAAAAAAAATTTTCAAGGTTGCTGTTTACTTTATGCCATTCTAGAATCTTGCAGTAAAATGTTTATTAAAATAAAAAGTTCCAAAGATGACAAAATGAGCTGTGTTTCAGTTCCACAAAAGCAATAATTTTGGATCCTAAAGACACAAAAGTTAAGTTCCCTGTCATGGTAAAGTGAGGCACTGGGATGGATTAGAAATACGCCAACAGTCCAAACTCCAAACCTTTACTGATGAAATACTAACAATCATATCTATTTTATATGTATTTTTTTCTTTAGTTAGCCTACATCCACAGAAGTTAGAACATTGTGAGGTTTAGTTCTATTACAGCCCAGCTGACCTCACAGTGAAGAATGTTCAGCGAGAGGATAATGTTCATCCCGAAGAAGAAAAACATCAAAGACAATATCTACACAAGTGCATGTTATGTACAGTCAATGAACAGTTCAGCTCTTGGCTAAACTACTGACATTACCAGCCACCATGTGACCATGGTTCTGTGATCAGCATCACAGATTCCGGACCAAAAGTCGCTAATTCCCTTTAGAGCCACTTGTCTTCAAGCTTTTTTCAGTTCCTACCCATAGCTGCTATGGCCTCAAATGCAAAGACTGGAACCACACAGATGTTTAATCTTTTTTTGTGTGTGTGCCTCTAAGATTTTTGCTCAATTTTTTTTTAAATCAAAAATGCAGGTGACTGTATCTCTCAGGCCTGGTTGTACTGGGATATATTATGAAAGTCAGCGTAGAGTAAAGATCTGTCATGGAGTGTGTGACCTGAGGCTTAATTACTGTCTGGTTTTAGACCAGTACTTCAAAATACTGTTGATTTTTGATTCAGTGTTATAAAATTGTAATTCTCCATTAGTCGTGCTTATGAATTACTGAATCAATGAATACTCTGTTTTTTAAAATAATGTAAACTGTGCTGTGTACGTATCAAAAGAACATTCTATTATATCAAAGACTTTTGACTTAATGCATTCCATGTGAAAGCAGTAATTTAACTGAACTGAAATTATGTAAACTATCACACATGACTCCTGTAAATAAAGTTCTGCAAGTGCAAGTTCTCTGGTTTCTTTTTTTCTTCTTCTTTTTGGCCTAGAGAGCAATGCTGATAGAAAGTAATTCTGACGAGATGACAGCCCTTACATGGCCCATCGTGCTCAGCTTGGCCCACATGAACTGAATTTCACCGATCTGCGAAAATCGCCATTAAAGGGGCATTAGCCGTAACTTGTTATTAAACAAAAACACCAAGCACAGAAGCAGTAATCCAACAACCCCATGAGTTATTGGTCTTAAAAAAACTGACAATGAAACGGTAAAACCCGTTCAATAACCGACAGGTTTACTCACGAACTGATGCCTTTACGTTTATCTCGTAAATGGCGTGCAGTGACTTCTTTTTCCTGTGCTCCTCGTGTTCACGCAGAACTTGTGTTCTTCCGGTATGAACATTGTTTTAGCTGCCCACAATTGCAGACGATGAACAAGACGCTCGCTAATCCGTATCGTTCTTCCCTCTCAGTTGCCGCAAGTCCAACAAAGAACTGCACTGTTTGCATCGCAGCTGTCTGGATAATTCACAGAGATCAACAATACGGTGGCCATCATACCAGGCAAATAATTCCTTCTTCGTCCATACGTTTTCATCCATTTTCTTGTTGAGCGACGAGATACCTCATGCAGTTCTTCTTTCGTTCGATGTTTACCTCATAAGCGAAGTTTTGAACACCTAAATGATTTAGACGCAGAGTCAAAACTACACTTCCATCAAACTTGTTTAATATCAAAGTTGATTTCCTATACAACTTTTTATTTTATTTTTTGTTTTAATGTTGCAAAATTCGTGGACAAGTCCCTTTCGTTTCACTCAATGTCAACGCTATCACGTGACACACTAAGATTTTACGGGTTATTTCCCCTGGGCCTGTATTCATTTCCACCTCGGTCGTCAGTTGAGCGTGATGGACTAATACTATGTCGTAAGCATGCTTCAATGTGAAGGCCAATGATTCAGAATTACATTATACAGAGAAGGAGAATAGGCCTACTTGCTCTAATTCGTGTAATCGTCCATCAGAAATTGATCAGGAAGTGACCAGCATCCTGCAAGACACCAGTTGAGTTCAAACATATCCACTACAAAGCTTTACACACACACACACACACATACACACACGCGCGCGCGCGCGCGCATAGGTGTCAACCCAATTTTCCTCATTTACAACTTCCCATATTAAAAAGTACTTTTCCCTTATCCCGAGCCCCAAAACCTTACACATTACGGAAAACGCAACAAAAACAAAAACAAAAAAAATTGCTGTGAATACAATGTAATACTCAGTATCAGGCAGAACTTCTTGAAACAAATGGCAGTTTAAGACAGTTTATGAATAACAATAACACTTACCCATCCAACAGAATCTCCTCTTTCTTTACAGCAGAATGCATCACTTGAGACAGTTTGTAGATCAAAACACACACCCTATAGTGAAACACTGACAATGATGCAGAATTAAAACTGTTTATAAACCTATTGTTTACACACTCTTCCACTTTACCAACATCATGAGTCACAAACCAATTTGTTCCATGCACTTTCCACTCCTACCAACATCATTAGTCTATCGAAGTCGGGAGTACATCATTAGTTACTGCGATCCCCAAAGTTTCTATTTCCAATCATACCAATTTCCCTCTCACAAAATCGACGAAGTTATCAGAAAGTAGAACTGGCTGAACTTCACCTCAAGCGAAAGAACACCGGGGTCTTCTTCTTCTTCTCCGTCTTCATTGCGCACAGGAAAATGTTCGTTAACGTTTCAGTGCTAAGAAACCGTGTCGTCTGCTATGAAAATTTGTTCACCTAGCAGTTTGCCTCGGTGATTTAAGATTTGTCCGTATAAATCAGTTTTAACCCGTATTGAAACTTGTATACGGCCGTACAGACCCGAAATCGCAGGTTTCCCGTACAGCAATACGGGAAAACCGTACAGGTTGACACCTGTGCGCACGCACGCACGCACGCTCGCACACACACACACACACACACACACACACACACACACACACACACACACACACAACACTTTATGTAAATCTAATCTCTTGTGCGGACTGTATTGTCAATATTGCTTAATTAAGCCTCGAGTCTATTGAACCCAAAGATTAAGTGACAAACGATGATTCTCACAGTGTCAGGGATTGTGTAGGCTCCATTGATGGTTCAATCGCTCGACTTCGGATTGTGATGTTGACGACTGAGATGCCTCTGAGAGAAAACGAAATCAGCGACGTTCTTCTAGGTGCGGCAGAGAGACACTCCTCCAAGAAAGTTTTCGTTGTGCGTTTAAGAGGGAGGGGTTTGGGGGCGGGGGGGGGGGGGGGGGGGTGTTATTCCTTAATCTTTGTTAGACGAATGTGCCTAAAGAGAAGAGCTTTTTGTTTGTTTCTTTTTTTCCTCCAATTATTGTGGCAAGTTATAATAAAATGGCAATCCAGAAAATCAGCTAAAGACAGAGAGGGTAAGAATGCCAGAGACATTAAGATAAATCCTATTAAGGTTTTTTTGCGACAAAGACTAAACCCGCAGAATCTGTAGCCAGCCTTTCTAAGGCTGACGGTACTTTGGCTCAAGATAATTTGGACTAAGCATCCGCACTTTTTAAAAAAAAATTCGTACCAGTGTATTTAGGCCTACTTTGCAATCACCAATAGATGTCCCTAAATTCTCCTGTGGTAAAGATGTTTCTGTGTCTCAAAAGGCGGCTGAAGACAGTGCTTCTCTGGGTCCTCCCCAGCACCTTCGGATGTTTCTTTTTCTTCTTTGCCTTAACTAGGCTGACCCTGGAGAAAGGTCCAGTGACGGTGAGGAAAGACCCACTGACCACAAGGAAAGTCCTGTTGACAGTGGAGAAGACTACAACTTTGGATTCTCTCTTGAGGGCACATAAGACCGTATGGCGAAAGCTTGGCTGTGTCTGGAGTGGCACTGTCTTCATCTGTCTGTGGGCAGGGGTGGTTGGGTCTGTGGGGGTGTGCTCGGCAGCTGCAGGGTGGTGTCTTTTGCCGGTGGGCTCTGCAGTCATGAAATACGGGCTGGTACACCCATGGGGGATGCTTTTTTAAGGCTGTTATGAGTTGCATCCTGCAGTCTGATTTACCTCTGTTCAGGAGCAGTTATGTCCCTTGATATCTTAATGGAGTGTCCTACGCGTGCCTGTACCCATCGTCAACACAGCACAGGCCTCCAAGGGTGGTACAGGACTGCTCTAAAGGCAGGTGAAGACAGTGCTTCTCTGGGTCCTCCCCAGCACCTTCGGGTGTTTCTTTTTCTTTCTGTGGTAAAGATGTTTCTGTGTCTAACGCTGGTACCTTTGAGGAACAAATGTGGAAAAGGAAAGATGGGAGGCAAAATAAAACAAAAAAAGCGCAAATACGAAATCCTTCACAGATAAAACATTGACCCACAAGATTTTATTCCGCAGTAAAATCCTTGTACGTAGATTTTACCCCCGCGCAAATTAATGTAAGACTTATGCATCTGGGGTCTATTTCCTTAAGTTTGTCGAAGTGATGGTGTGTGCGTGTGTGTATGTTGTGTGTTGTGTGTGTACAACAATAATACTATGTTAACCTGACAGTAATTGGTTTCAGTCAGTCAGTGTGTGTGTGCGCTCTATGCCCCCCCCCCCCCTCTCTCTCTCTCCTCAGTATCTGTCCATCTCTTTATCTCTCTCTGTCTTGATCTCCGTTTCTGTAATTAAACCTCTCCGTCTCTGGTTGTTCTCTAGGAGAACGTTCTCACTCCGTCTGTTTTCGTCTCCTTCCCAAGCTCTTTCTCTGCCAATCTCACTGTCCCCGTCGTTCTCTCTATCCTTCAGTCTGCTTGTCGGTCTATCTTTCTTTCTATCTGTCTCTTTTTCCCCCCCCCCCCCCCCCCCCCCCCCCCCCCCCCCCCCCCCCCCCCCCCCCATCTATTATTCTATTATTCTTCTGTATTGTCGATCTTTCTGTCCGTCTGTCTCTGCCACATTCCCCTGTCTGTCCAAGTGTCTGTCCTCCGTCAGTCTGACTTTGTCTATCTGCCTTGGTGTCCATTTTGTCTTCTGTCTGTCCTCTCTCTCTCTCTCTTCCTCTCTCTCTCTCTCTTCTCTCTCTCTCTCTCTCTCTCTCTCTCTCTCTCTCTCTCTCTCAGACTCAGTGTCTCTTTCTCCTTTCCTCTCTATCCTTCTCAATCGCCATCTATTTTTTCTCCTCCACGTTCATGATCACTATCCCTGTTTCTATCTCTCTCTTTCGACTGTATCTACCGCTTTGTCTATATCCTCTGTCTGTCTGACGTTGTCACCATCTCTTTCCGTGTCTCCTTGTCTCTCTCACCCTCTCCCTCCCTACCCCTTGATCTCGCGACAGAGAGAGAGAGAGAGAGAGAGAGAGAGAGAGAGAGAGAGAGAGAGAGAGAGAGAGGGAGGGAGGGAGGGGAGGGAGGGAGGGAGGCAGGAAGCCAGCCATACTGAGAGAG
>CM031628.1:986197-987575 GCA_018398815.1 Conus ventricosus
AGGGAAGGCTCCATTTAAGACACCTACTTAGTCTAGGGGAGCCCAGTGCAGCGTAAGAAACCAGTTCGGACACAAAGGGATCGTGGCTGATGTCACTGTCTCTGCCCATGAGATGGAAGGCCTTTGCAACAGCAGATCTGAAACCCTCAGCGTGCTGGCCTTCCTTCCAGATATCTGCAGATCGTCTATGGAATGAGCGATGTCCTTGATCACGGCCACTGCTGGAGGCACACCAGATTGCAAACATCATCTGGAAAATATCTTCCACTTATTATCTTATACCTTCAAAAAGGAAAGTCTTGGTCAGTCATGGCCTTCTCCACTGGCGTGGAGAGAGAGAGAGAGAGAGAGGAGAGAGAGAGAGGAGAGAGAGAGAGAGAGAGAGAGAGAGAGACGACAGACAGACAGACAGACAGACAGACAGACAGACAGAGATGGGATCGGCATGCTATCTCTGCGTCCGTGGTTGAATCACATCTTTCCGGGTGGGGAGAGAGACTGGAACCGTCACCAGTAGGGAAACCAGCAGGTTTATCCAGCTCTTCGACCACTTCAGGGTGGAAATCAGAATCAACAGGCATTTCTCTTTGGAGGCCTTCTTTAGGACTGCTGGGATGATAGGGGATGTGGAAAACACGTAAGCAAACATCCGCCCCCAAGAGCATCCACAGCCAGGGCTAGTGGTCTGGAACTGGTGAGACAAACACTGGAAGTTCATTGTTCCTCCTGGTCGCGAACACATCCACGTGAGGAGTTCCCAGACACAGACATACTGATCGGAAAATCCTTTTATTGAGCACCCACTCTGATGGTAACACCTGATGCTTCCTGGATACAGAGTCCGCCAAAACATTGAGTTTCCCTGGGTGTGAGTCTTTGAAGAAGAGAGATGTCTTCAGATTCTCGCAAAAAAATAGCAGGACCGACACTGCCAGATAGTTCAGCTGTCTGGAGTGGGTGCCCCCTGGATTCTTCAATATTGTTACCACCGTCGAGTTGTCTGAGCATACTGCGACTGTCTTTCCCTTCACGAGATGGGACCACTGGCGAAGTGCTATCAAGACCGCTCGCATTTCCAAAAGATTCGTGTGGTCTGCACACCGGGTTTCCCACGGTCCACTGCACTCGAGAAAGTCAAGGAAAAGGTGCCCCCCCCCCCTCCCCCCACCCCCTCCACCCGGTCTTGCTCGCATCTGCACAAACGTTTATGTCGAAGGGGGATTCTGTAGAGGGGCACCCAACGTCAACCACTCCAGACTCGGCCATGGCGGAAGAGCCTTGAAGAAAGACGGGCCTAAGGGAAGGGAGATGTCCAATTTGCCGTCGGCTGGATCCAGACTTTGCTCAGTGCCCACTGCAGAGGGCGAAGGTGAGGACG
>CM031628.1:988575-1011294 GCA_018398815.1 Conus ventricosus
TTTGAAACCTAGTCAGAGCTTTTTTGCAACGCATTGCTTGCATCTACAGACCACTCAACACCTCCCCCCCTCTCTCTCATCTGTTCACTTTGTTTTTCAAACTGAGGCAGATTAAACGCCAAGTCATTTGCTTTGAAGCTTGATTTGCAAACTGTGCTTCTACCTTCATTTTGACTTGATAAGCTTTTTTTTTTCCAGCTTCAGCCGATTCTTGTTTACTGTCTGAAAGGTAACAAGATCTATTTGCTTTAGGAGGAAAGTAAATGACAGATACCCCCCCCCCCCCCCCCCCCCCCCTTCCCCCATCTCGCCACCCCATCTGCTTTCTGCCATAGAGCAAATTTTGAAGGAGTTTTTTTTTTGTCTTTTTTTTTTTTCACACAATGAGTTGGTTTTGCATTGGTAGGGTTTTGTATTTTGGGGTGTGCATGTGCTTGGTGGGTGTGTGTGCTTGCGTGTGTCTGTGTGTGTATTAGATCATCTCGGGGGTCCACTGATTTGTAACGTTCACTGTCAATTTTAAGTTAATACACTTTACGGTAAGCAATTTATCAATACTGTTACTTGCTTTGTAACACTCACTACCTCTCTAACTACGTTCTACACTTAAAGTGCCATCAAATAATTGTGAGCATTTTTTTATGTAAATTTTCTTCCTGTTTGTCAATTATATGCATATATTTTTCTTAATGCATGTCATTCTCGAAGCGTTATTTGATAATATATGGCATTTATTCCACATGACTTTTAACAAAAGTCTCTTCACTGTCGTAGATCTTTATTGGTGGGGTTTTAGAAAAAGTATCCATCAAACGATAGGAATTAGCGCATGTTCACACACCCCACACACACACACACACCCCACACCCCACACACACACAAAACACACACACACACACACAAGCCACAAAAGCATAAAACCAGAGAGTTGACTGACAAAAATCCTCTCACTGAGTCCACTGACCTTCAGAGACGGGCCCAAGGTGCTCTTCACCCTGTGTAAACTTTCCAGAGTTTCTTCAACCATCCGGGAAAGGAGAAGAGCTGTAAATAGGCGCCGCCAGCTTGAGCATAGCCCTGAGGCTGACATATTGCAAAGAAAACTCCAGAAGAACATCCCCCTCCCCCTCCCCCCAAAGACAAACACAAAAGGAATGTACAGAATCCCCGCAGTATTAACACAGATTCAAACAAAAAAATATTTGGCTTTTTTTTTAAATCATAGATAGGACTTTTGAGGAAATTGGTTGCCCATTACCCAAAAGTCCCTTTTATTTCCTTTGATGTTGGAGCCCTAAAAGAAAATGGGGGTTTATAATTTCCTTTCTCATTTTTTATTTACAAGGGGAACGGGACTTTTTTAATCTATGGAAAAGGAATTTGAGGCTTACAATGTAATCAAAATACCTCTCCTTCCCAAGACCCCTACCACATTAGATTCGCACTGCTTTCCTTACAACCACTTGCCGGTTTTTAATTAGTGCTTAATCACATGTTGTTTCGTGGATATGTGTGTGTATGTACTGTGATTTGTGGTGTGGTTGCATCATCATAGAGGCTATTTGGTGCCCAAGGAAAAGAGACAAGGTAATTTTCAGTATCAATTTCCTTTATTTTTTTTTGGGGGGTTATAACTTTTGGAATTACTATAAAAACTCTTGTATGATCATAAAAATGCCTATGTAAACTATTTTTATAAATCAATTTTGCCTAGAAATGATGAAGCATTTACTATTCATTAGATACTTTTCTAATAGTATTATCCCATACGGTCAATCCATGCTTGATTAAAAGGGGTCCCTGTGTCCAAGCTTTTCTGGAATAGGTACCTTTTTTAATTTACACCTTTACTTTCATTGTTTTTCCTTTCATTGATATGTGTTTATTTGTCTTTGCATTTGCTGTAAAAACGAAAAATTGTTCAAAAAAAAAAAAAAAAGGAATGTACAGAAATATGGGGGGCGGCCACAAGCTAGCAGAAAAATTTTGAAAGACCCTTCCCCCCCCCCCCCCCTCCCCCCCCCCCCCCCCCCCCCCCCCCCCCCCCCCCCCCATTCATTTGCAAAAATGGTCACCGTTTTTTTTTCTCGTGATGTCCTGAGGGAGACCGAGGACTTTTGCAAAAGGAAAAGGTAGACACAGGGGCACGAAGAGGGCGCATTTTATAATGAAAATGGGGAACCTCACTTTTCCCCTGTAAAAAAAAGGAAGGCTGCCCCCTGCCCCCGTTTTGACCCAAGGAAAAAGGGGGTTCTTTTCAAAAAAGGGGAATGCGCCGAATTTCTGCCTTTTCCCTTTTGGGGGAGAACGGGCCAGGCTTTGGGGCGGGAAGTCCTTTTTACTGGGGTCGACTGTAGAGATCCTTGAAAAACCGTAAAACGGGGGCTGCCCCCCCCCCATCTCGTTTTTTCAAAGAAAGGGTGACCCAGTCCTGGGGCCATAGGGGGGGTTATCTGACCCCAAACCGGGCCAGAAAGCGCTTCATCCAGGCCAACGCTTCAGTGGCGGGACAGGAAGGAAACGTAGATTAGGTGCTGTAACCAGTTTCCGAAAATCCTAGTCATCATCAATGTTCATTAATAACCTGCCCCATCCACTTTAGGGCCGCTCTAATTTCCCTTCCTCATGCAAACCATAAACTCCCCCCGGACCGTCTGATCCCCCAGAGAGAAAAGAGGTGCCAAACCTGTACCCCCATCCCCTTTAGGACTCGCTCAATCCTTCCCAGCAAGCCATAAAACAGCCCCCCTGACCATCTGATCCCCCCAAAGAGAAGAAGAGAGAGAGTGCCAAAGCCTGTACCCCTCATCCCTTTAAATCACTCTAATCCTTCCTCATCAAGCCAAAACATCCACCCCCCCGGGCCATCGATCCCCCAGAGAGAGAGAGGGGAGAAAAGAGAGATGCCAAAACCCGTCCCCCCCTTTCCCTTTTTGACCACTCTAATCCTTCCTCAGCAAGCCATAAACGTCCCCCCCCGGACCTCTGATCCTCCCAGGAGAAGAGAAGGGAGTCCAAACCCTTTCGGTCGGAACAACCCAGCACAGAACCTGCTCAGACCCGGCTTTGCCGAGCGCACCGCTTTTACAATTTTTGGAAGAGGAAATTGGGAGAACAGGGTTTTCTTCCCAAACCCCCTAACCTTTTGTCACGGTCGATAAGGGGCGGGGAGGAAAAAAAAAGGGGGCAAACGCGCCGACAAACCCACAGCATCAATGGGATACACAGTCTGGGTGGGGGCTGAGGCTGGATCACGTTCAAAAGCGGTGGACTTTTATAGTTTAGGATCACAGCAAGATGCGTGGGCAAAGGGGAGGGACAGTGGTCATAGTTCAGGGAGAGGGTCCCAAAAATGGGACAGAAGGGACACATGGGTCATATTCATGCAAGGATGCCAAAAGCGTGGAAAAGAAGGGGAGCCAGGGGCATAGTTCATGGGGAGAGGGTGCCAAAAGCGGGACAGAAGGGGAGCACAGTGTCATATTCATGGCAAGGGCCAAAAAGCGTGGACAGAAGGGGGCACAGTGGCCATTTCATGCAGAGGATCCAAAAGCGTAAAAGAAGGTGAGCAAGTGCAATTCATGGCAAAGGATGCCAAAAGCGTGGGCAAAGGTAGCAAGTGGTCATAGTTCATGGCAGAGGATCCAAAAAACGTGGGCAGAGGTGAGCACAGTGGTCATCGTTCATCAAGGATGCCAAAAACGTGGACAAAAGGGAGCACGGGGTCAAGTTCATGGGGAGTGCCAAAACTGGACAGAAGGGGACACGTGGGCAAGTTCATGGGAGGGATGCCAAAAGCATGACAAAGGGAGCACAGTGGCAGTACTGGGAGGCCCACTGGGATGTCCCCCAAAAAACAAACATGAAACTCAAAGGAGAGCGTGAATTCAGGAAAAAAATAGGTCCCAGAGTGTCCTAAAGAACACCATTGAACTGTCGTTCGATTTATACAAAGTCAAGCCCAAGAGAGCCTGAGAAATGGGCACAATACAGACACCAGTTAGCATTGGCACAAACCAAATGAGTCGAAGAGAACACCTGGCTCCAAAAGTTTTTTATACAATTCTCTGTAGAAATTCAGCTGAGGCAAGGTGATGGAAATAGAGTCTGCATTTGAAATTAGAATGTAACTTGACACCTGAAGAACATGTACAATAACATAAAGTAAAGTTTAACTTGTGTGCGGGCTCGTGAGTGCTTGCACGCATGCATGCATGCAAGCACGCATGCACACACACACACACACACGCACACACACACACTGACACGCAGACAAAACGGACACAACTTAAACTAGTTGAAAAAGTAAACAGTTTGGCATGTTAATTCAGAAAGGAAATGAAAGCATCTGAAATCTACCTCACTCAGGGCAAGTGATGTGTGCAATCAAGGGAGATGAACCAGGGAATTTAAGGCATTGAACAAGATATAGCACCTTTCTGTGTTTGTACGAGCATCCTAACTGTCAAGGGCATTGCCAAGTGAAAAAAGCGAAAACAAACAAACACGTGAAAGCTTTCATTTGCTCAGCTTTCAAAGTAAAACACACTTTAACCAGTGTTAAAATGTTGTTACACAGTAGTTCTCCCAAATGTTCTCTGTGACTTCTTCTTCAGTACTATGCAATTGATACGTGAAGTTCACATAGGCCTGAAATTGGCATATCTAAAGTTGATACATTTTACAGTTACCAGTTTTCATGAAGCGTACAGGGCCATCAAATTACTGTTGGGCATTTTATAACGTGAATTGTCTTCCGCCTTTGTCAATCCTGCATATATTTTCTTATTTCATGCTGTGCTTGAAGCATGAAATCCCTAGTCATTTCCCGTTAAATAATATATTAGTTTTGTTCCATGTGATTTTATAACATTCTTCAGCTGTTGAATATTCTTTGAATAATGAAAAAGGTCGTTTTGATAATGAAAAAGATCATTTTTGTTTTCCCAAAATGGGATGGGATTATTTTTTGTTTGGTGTTGTTTTTTTCTCTGTAATACAAATGTCATTGGAATGACAGGTGTCGTTGGTGTGTATAGAATGTCTTTGTTGCTATTTTGATGTTCATGTCCATTAAGTGTTCATAGTTTTCGTACATATTGTCAAAAATTTGGAGAGCCACCGAGTGTAAGACAGAAATATTTGAATTTTGTTAAAGTCATATGTCACCATGCTGAGAATTGATTCTGTTTAGAATGTTAGTAGGCTATGGTTTTTTATTCACACATGGAAGACGAGTTTAGATTTCATGGAAACCACTGGGAGAAAGTTGGTGAGTTTGTAATTTAGTAATTTAACTTGCACAGATACGAGTTGATGTGAAGACAGCTTTTTTAGTTGTTATCTACACCTTATGTCATATTTGACTTCCTTTTAGACACTGGAAAGCTGGTAAGGGACATTCTCCTCTCTCTCTCTCTCTCTCTCTCTCTCTCTCTCCATGTTTTAATTGTTATCAGCATGTTTGTTGTTTCCTTCCCATATATCATACATTTGCTCATTTGATATTGTTTGTTGCTTTCATTGTTCTTGACGCATGGTGTAAAAAACGCTATTACTTATCATTTTATCTGCAGTAGAAATATCAACTCTCTCTCTCTCTCCTCTCTCTCTCCTCTCTCTCTCCTCTTTGGACATTGTATATTTGTAATTTTAGGTTTGATAATGCTTGTGTTCTTATTGACTTTCTCTCTCTCTCTCTCTCATCTCTCACGGTTCTGCTGGAATGACTTGATTTTTTATCCATATGATGTCCCTTCCTACCCGTGGCCACTGGGCTATCATTATGCATTTCCCACCTCCATTTGTGCTTTATTTCTTCCCCCCCCCCCCCCCCCCCCCCCCCCGGTGTTTCAAAATTGATTGTTTTGTATCTCTTTGGAATTTTTGATTGTCAGATTGTTCTAAACATGCTCTCTTATCGCACCCACTCTAGCCTCTTTTCTCCCCCACCCTCTCTCTCTCTCTCTCTCCTCTCTCCCTCCCTCCCTCCCCCCCCCCCCCCCTCTCTCTCTCTCTCTCTCCCCTCTCTCTCTCTCTCCTCTGCAGCTTACCCCGCACTCCCTTCGCTCCTGCGTCTCTCTCTCTCTCTCTCGTCTCTCTCTCTTGTTTTTTTTTTTTTCCCCTTCTTCTTCCCCCTTTTTAAATTTTAATCCCCTATTGTATTGTAGTTCTAGTCACTTTTGCATGCTTCCTTTGTTACCTTTTATTTTATATTGTTGACCCTACACAGGGCGAGGACTGGATGTAAAAAAGCACATCAGTGCTTATCTATTATCCTCGTAAATAAAGAATTTGTCTTGTCTTGTCTTGTCTCTCTCTCTCTCTCCTGGTGTCTGATCTTATTGCAAAGAAGTGACATTTTTTAAAATTCCAACCGAAATGTTTAGGTTTGATTATTACAGAAATTTCAGTTGATTTAAGTCTTGAAAATGTGCATGACAACGAAAGTCAGAATTGGAATATCTGAACCATGACAACAAAGTCAGATTGGGAATATCTGAACCATGACAACAGAAGTCAATTGGGAATATCTGAACCATGACAAAAGTCAGGAATATCTGAGCCATGACAACAAGTCAATTGGGAATATCTGAACCGTGACAACTAAAGTTAGGAGTATCTGAACTATCGATGCATTATTTTAGGTATCAAACGTGTAATCGATCATGATGTGCTTCATTCCAACATGAGAATTTTTTTTAGTTTTTAATTAGTTTATTGCGGCCCATTTTTTACTTGAGCAGTGAGTAAAAGCATGTTCAGCCTATGTAGATAGACAGCAATCTCTGTGCTCATTGAGCCTGTTGTACGTTTGCTGTCAAAGTGCCAAGTTTTTCATTGTTTGGGAGGAAAGAATCTCAAATGCACAGAAATCATGCTTTTGAAGAGTCTTAAGCACAAATGTGCCTGCGATTCTGCAGTTTACTATAATTGTGCTTTTGCATCAATGAAGGCACTATTTTTATTTACGAGTAAATGATCTGAATCACAGTGTCCTTTTGTGTCTGTCTGTGTCTTTCTCCTCCAGCTCTCTCTTCTTCTCTCTCTCTCTTTCTCGCTATTCTTTCCCCTCTCTCTTTCTGTTTTCCCCCTCTCTCTCTCTCCCCTTCCCTCTCTCTCTCCCTATCTTTCCCCCCTCTCTCTCTTATCCTCTCTCCCCTTCTCTCTCTCCCTCTCCCCTACCCCCCTCCTCTCTCGTCTCTCTCCCTCTCTCTCTCTGTTTTTATGCCCTTTGCTTTGAAATGATGAGGTAATAAACTTTGGACATTGTATATTTGTAATTTTAGGTTGATAATCGTATGGATTGATGTGGACCAGCCAGGTGTTGAAAGTATGAATTTTTCTCTAGAGAATTTCATGAAAGGTTGAATGACCAGGTTTGGAAGAAGAAATTTAGAACACAGATAGTATGTCGTTTGTAGAACATTGAACACATGGGACAGTGTATAACAGATCTCCTGCCCGACACTGATAGCATTTAAAATCACATGATAAACACACCATATTATGATATGGAGTCTTGTTGCACAAATGTTAAGAAAAATGTTAAGTTCAATGTGCAGAAATCGAAAAGATGAGGAAGAATTTTGTTGTTGTTGCTTCCTTTGTTGCTTTCAGGATTTTCCTAGACCAGTTTATCCCTTGTTTGTTTGTTTTTTAAACCTGGGTGTTTTTTTATGTTGCTGTACTTTTGGCGGACAAAAACAAAGAGTTATGGTAAAATGTTTGCATAACTTTCCACAAAGACTTTCGGAGACGCATTGTTTTATCCAGTTGTTTTGATGATTATGCTAAATGATATCTTTTGATGAGAAATGGTTGAAATGCTCCATTATACTTTTCAAATCAAGTTTGAATTGTCATGATGGTGTAACCCCTTCAGAAGGTGAATTGTCATGATATTGTAACCCTCTTCAGAAGGTGAATTATCAAAATATTGTGACCCCCTTCAGAAGGTGAATTATCAAAATATTGTAACCTCCTTCAAAAGGAATTATCAAAAATTGTAACCCCCTTCAAAAGGTGAATTATCAAAATATTGTAACCCCCTTCAGAAGTGAATTATCAAAATGTTGTAACCCTCTTCAGAAGGTGAGTTATCAAAATGTTGTAACCCCCTTTAGAAGGTGAATTATAAAATTGTAACCCCCTTCTGAAGGTGAATTATGAAAATATTATAACCCCCTTGAGAAGGTGAATTATCAAAATATTGTAACCCCTTCAGAACGTGAATTATCAAAATATTGTAACCCCCCTTCACAAGGTGAATTATCAAAATGTTGTAACCCCCTTCAGAAGGTGAAATATCATAATGTTGTAACCCCCTTCAGAAGGTGAATTATTATGAATATTGTAACCCCCTTCAGAAGGTGACTTGTCATGATATTGTAACCCCCTTCAGAAGGTGAATTGTCATGATATTTAACCCCCTTCAGAGGGTGAATTGTCATGATATTGTAACCCCCTTCAGAAGGTGAATTGTCATGATACTGTAACCCCCTTCAGAAGGTGAATTGTCATGATATTGTACCCCCCTTCAGAAGGTGACTTGTCATGATATTGTAACCCCCTTCAGAAGGTGAATTGTCATGATATTGTAACCCCCTTCAGAAGGTGAATTGTCATGATACTGTAACCCCCTTCGGAAGTGAATTGTCATGATATTGTAACCCCCTTCAGAAGGGTGACTTGTCATGATACTGTCACCTCCCTTCAGAAGGTGACTTGTCATGATACTGTCACCCCCTTCAGAAGGTGAATTGTCATGATACTGTAACCCCCTTCAGAAGGTGAATTGTCATGATACTGTAACCCCCTCAGAAGGTGAATTGTCATGATACTGTCACCCCCTTCAGAAGGTGAATGTCATGATATTGTAAACCCCCCTTCAGAAGTGAATTGTCATGATACTGTCACCCCCTTCAGAAGGTGAATTGTCATGATATTGTAACCCCCTTCAGAAGGTGAATTGTCATGATACTGTCACCCCCTTCGGAAGGTGAATTGTCATGATATTGTAACCCCCTTCAGAAGGTGAATTGTCATGATACTGTCACCCCCTTCAGAAGGTGAATTGTCATGATACTGTAACCCCCTTCAGAAGGTGAATTGTCATGATATTGTAACCCCCTTCAGAAGGTGAATTGTCATGATACTGTCCCACCCCCTTCAGAAGGTGAATTGTCAAGATATTGTAAACCCCCTTCGGAAGGTGAATTGTCATGATATTGTAACCCCCTTCAGAAGGTGAATTGTCATGATACTGTCACCCCCTTCAGAAGGTGAATTGTCATGATACTGTACACCCCCTTCGGAAGGTGAATGTCATGATACTGTCACCCCCTTTGAAGGTGAATTGTCATGATACTGTCGCCCCCTTCGGAAGGGGCTCCCGGCCCCAATAGGATGCTGAGATAAGGGGTTCAAAGAGAGGACTCAACATAGAGAAATTACACTCCTTGTTATGAAACGTTTTGATACGTTGGTCGTGCGTTCTGTGACCGATCTGATTTGTGGCAGACTTGGTAGATGTCCTTTTAAAACATGTTGGGTATGGATTAGTAGGTTTAGACCGCCTGTCAGCTTTGTAACTAATTTGTCAATGTGGATAGAAGAAAATGCTGTGGGCATTAAACATCACAAAACGTTGACAGATCTTCGTTTTGCTTGGGAAGAACAGGCAGTTGAATGCATTCACTTTTGCTTGGGAAGAACAGGCAGTTGAATGCATTCACTTTTGCTTGGAAGAACAGGCAGTTGAATGCATTCACTTTTGCTTGGAAGAACAGGCAGTTGAATGCATTCACTTTTGCTTGGGAAGAACAGGCAGTTGAATGCATTCACTTTTGCTTGGGAGAACAGGCAGTTGAATACAGTCACTTTTGCTTGGGAAGAACAGGCGTTGAATGCATTCACTTTTGCTTGGGAAGAACAGGCAGTTGAATGCATCACTTTTGCTTGGGAAGAACAGGCAGTTGAATGCATTCACAGTTTCTGGACTCGTTTTGAACAGGAACAACACATTGCAGATGGCAGCCCAGGACAACATGGTGACACGTTTTCCATACACCTGCAATGGAAAAGTCGCGCTATTTAGTAGAGGTAGAAACTTTATATGCCTGTGAATGTGAATAGATCCTCATTAACCAGCTTCAGGTTTGATGTCTTAAATGATAATGTCCAACATCCAACGATTAATGTCCATAAAAAATGTATCTGTTGTGTCCTTTGTGCTGAGAAAGGAGATATTTACCTCATGTTATAAGTCTGCCTGCACTGGCAAAGTCTACAACAGTTTTATTTATTTTTTTGTCCACTACTTTTAAGTTAATCGTACTTCTATTAGGAAGAAATTGAAATATTACAAGCAAACTTGTTTAGATCAGAGAGTTATTTATTCTTTCGTCCATTACTTCTAATTGCTTGTACTTCTGTTACGAAAAAAATGAAAGTATTACAAGCACACTCGCCATAGATCAGAGGAATTACTTATTTTTTTCATCCATTACTTTTAAGTTAAGCTTGCTTCTGTTATCAAGAAACAAAAATATTACTAGCACACTTGCTTTAGAAAAGAGGATTTATTCATTCTTTCGTCCTTTACTTTTAAGTTAATCTTCTGTTATGAAGAAATGAAAATATTACAAGCACAGTTGCTTCAAAACAGAGGAATTATGTATTCTTTCATCCATTACTTTGAGTTAACTTACTTCTGTAATGAAGAAATGAAAATATTACAAGCACACTTGCTGCAGATCAGAGAATTATGTATTCTTTCGTCCATTACTTTGAGTTAATCTTACTTCTGTTATGAAGAAATGAAAATATTACAAGCACTCTTGGTTTAGACAGAAAGAAGAGTGACCTGAGGATTGACGCAGACTGCTCTGTGACTGAAAGCACGCCCAGATACCAATACACACCGAAACAGGGTGCAAAGTGACACCAATTTACACTCGATGCGAAAAGGACAGGTGAATTTTTTACAAGCGTGTCTCCTTCAGACACCAAAAAATGGCGTCTCTGGGGAGTATTGTTTTGACAGCCAGATGGGTGCTGCTTTTTTTTTTCTTTCTTTTTTTTTCCCGCTGAGATCCTTTCGATTTTGCCCCATATGCAAAGATCTACCAGCTCTACGGCATACAAGACACATTTTATCTAACTTCGTTTTGAATTTCCATCATTTTCAAAAAAAGAAATCATTGATGGTTCTTGGCTGGAGGACGGGGTTGCTTCTGCTGATTACTGCTCAACAAAACGATCTGATGAAAAATGTTGAAAACATTCCTTGGACAGCTCAATTTCCATCGCTGAGCTCATGGTGTTGGTCGTGGTACTTCACACAGTTTCTAAAATTTAAAAGATGGCTTTCTTTTTGTCTCTGACTTTCTTCCTTAATCTGCTTGTTTTGAGGTACATCGCAGCCATAACCCCATCCACCTTCAGCTCCTGATTTTGTTTTGTTTTTTGACTGCTTATCCCTCTGAAATCTGATGGTTACAGCATATTTTTGTTTGGATTCTCGGTCAAGTTGGCATTCAAGCAATGAGATGGCAGATCAATTGGCTAAGAATGCAATGAGTGAAGGATTGTTCAGAGTCTGTCCCTCACACTGATCTGAAACTCAAAGGTTGGACTTACGTTTAAAGGCTTCAGTAAGAGGAGTGAAACACAAACTGTCTGATTACATCCAAATCTTAAATGATTATTTTAACCACACGCTCCTGGTGGTGTAAAAAAAAAAAAAAAAAAAAAACGAAGAAGAAAAAGAAACAGTTTGTGCCAACTGCACACATGCCTCTGTTTCTACGCCCACTTGTGCTGTTTAAAAAGGTGAAGAAGCTCCATGGTGCATTACATGTGATGTACCTCTCACCATAGTTCTTAAAGAGATTGGGACTTGCATGATGTCAGACATAACACTTGGCATCAGACTGCATCAGTGCATGATAAAGTCTGTTCAGAGATATCCCATCAGATGTGTTGAAGTGATTCAGATCCTACAGGCACAACTAGACCGTAAGAACATCCCTAGACAACCAGACAGGCAGGGAAAATCAATAATGACCATGGACCACTACAGCGAGGGGTCTTTTCCCCCAACTCTTGAATACACATTGACGGGGGCCGGAATAGCTCAGTTGGCAGAGCGCCAGACTCGTGATCCTGGGTTGCGAGTTCGAATTTTGGTACAGGGGGATTTTTCCCTCGAGTTAACATTGGTTCGGACTCCATTCCCCATACAGGTCGGAAGAGAAGGCCAGTTTGGCCGTTGGTATGGATGACACGTTACACATAGCATGCACTTTTCCCCGAAGATGGAGTATGGCTGCCTTAATGGCGGGATGAAAAAAACAGTCATACACACACACAACTCCACTGCCTGTCTATAAGGCAGTGTCCTGCAGGAGTATCAGCCTGCGTAGGCAGAAAGAAAGAAAGAAAATGCACATCAACAACCTGGCAGCAGATGCACAGAAAGAAGTGAAAGCAGCGCTGTACGCCAGCCCTGTCACATAACGTACATCCACAACAACCTACAGAATGCGGCAAGCTGTGGACTCACTCACCTCATGGCCAAACAAATGGTGCAACACCATCAGCAAGGAAAAATCACCTGCAACCCTCTTCACCCATTCTACCGAGCAGAAAGCAGGGAACATCAAGTTGATGATGCTGATGCGAGGAAGGTAGTCTACACCGCCCCACGCCTATCAACTAACACCGAACGAACAACTTGGAGCAGGGACGACGGACTAGCCTTTGTCGCTGGGTTCGGTTTTCGAGGCTGTTGGGCAGTTCGATGACGAGGCGCTGCCATTCTGCAACTTCACCAGTGGCCTGCACGACCAGCTGACCCTCCATTTGGCTGGTGGGGTGGGTGGGGACGTTTCCTATGAGTGCAGAGTGGACGCCGATGTACATGCCTGGCGACATGTTTCGGGAGTCGGCCTCACATGGCACAGGACCGTTGCCCCTCGCACGAAAACGGCGGCCCCGAAGACTCCATCATCACAACTGCCCATGAAAGGAGAAAACACTGCTTACAAACAACTTCACCCAGGCTTCTGCCTGAGGACAACCACTACCCTGGTACCTCCTCCAGTCTGCAGACCGTAAGAATATCCCTAGACAACCAGACAGGGCAGGGAAAATCAGTAATGACCACGGACCACTACAGGGAGGGGTCTTCTCCCCAACTCTTTTGAATACACATCGACGGGGGCTGCCATTCTGCAACTTCAAACCATGCCTGCCAGCATACAAGTCTACCAGACAAACGACTCTGCATGCTGCAGCTTGTTACAGCTAGCTGCAGCTACCAAGTTGCCCCTGAAAGCTTTAGCTGCGAGGACGTTAAACTCAGTCTTCTATATGTTAGCCAGCCGCAGTTTCGATGACCGATTGTTGTAAGGTTGGGTCATCTTGAGGGCGTTTCCGGTGAGTGGACTGCTGAGGACATGTTCAGATCCAGAACTTGCCCTTTTCTTTCAGCCAGTTGCCCCCACTCCCTGGACCTCCACCCACTTTGTCTCTCTCAGAGACCGCCTCAGTCTTTGTGTTTAGTAGGTGTGTGTGTATTTCACTGAGCGGTGTGTGTGTGTGTGTGTGTGTGTGTGTGCTTTAGTGGGCCGATGCATGTGTGTGTGGTGTGTGCGTGTGTGTGCTTTAGTGGGCCGATGCATGTGTGTGTGTGTGTGCGCGCGCACACGCGCCATACCCAGTGCTTTCAACCAAATTCCAGTCAGTCCCTCGACTCCACCCACACTGCAATGTCCAGGTCGGTCAAACAGTCCACGGTCGTTGCCCTGCTGACTCCAACCAATGGACAGACAGTCGCCGCCAGCATCACCATCCTCCTTCAGATGACCAGTAAGCTGCTGCCTAAATAACCTGCTCTCCTCCTCCCCCACAGGCATTGCTCCGTTACCGATGAAGGTGCTATGAGCATTTAAAGTATCTCAGAGGTATCGCTAGGTCTCATTTGCAGTTCGACGTTTGTGAGTATCACCATATTCAACGTATGAAACGTTCAAGACCTTTTTTTCTTGTTTTTAAAATTTGAAATACAGCAGATGTTGCCAGAGAGGTTTCAACTGAGACCATACCGATTCTGTTGGGAGGATGGGAAGGGATGTGTTTGTGGTGTGGGGTCAGGATACTTTGAACATGACAAGACTTGACCCAAAAGTTGCAGAATGCTACTTTTGGTCAGGAATAAAATGTTTTGAAAGACATCGCGCAATATGTCTAATGTGATAAATGCCATCGCGGCATTGTTTGTTCTCTACATATATTTCTGTGCTCAATGTTTGTCGTTGTTATGTTGTTTTTCTTCCCATACATTATCAAATAGGCCAACACCTTTTGCAACGTTTCTTACAGTACAGATATACTGACGGTAAGCTGAAGTGTTTTGGGCATGTCCTGTGGATAATTAATGACTGGCATTGACTTTCATGTGACTGCCATTCCAGTTGTTAATCTCATAAATATGTTCTGGCGATAATGTAAGATGCCTGAAATCAACATAGAACATTCATTACAAGGGAGGGAAAATACAAGGGGGAAAAAACCACATAAACAAACTTGCCTTTAGGGCAACCGGAATAGCTCAGTGGTAGAGTGCCGGACTCGTAATCTTGGGGTTGCGGATTCGAATCTCCGCTGGGCCGTTTCGGTACAGGGGGATTTTTTCCGTCGGAGTTAACATTGGTTCCGACTCCATTTCCCATACAGTCCTTCGAATGAGACTATAAACCGAGGTACCGTGTGTGAACGCTCGCACAACATCTTGCACACACATAAAATCCCATCGCCAACTTTCGGAAAAGAAGGCCAGTTTGGCCGTTGGAATGGATGACACGTTACACATAGCATGCACCTTCCCCGAAGATGGAGTATGGCTGCCTTAATGGCGGGATAAAAAAAAAAACTCATACACACAAAACAGCACTCCCTAATACAGGGGTGTCCGCAGGAGTATCAGCCTGCGTACACGGAAGAAGAACGAACTTGCCCCCTTTTAAAAAGAAAAGAAATGCCATAGGTAATCTTACAAGACGTCGAGCCGCCTGCCAGCGCTAGCTGCTTCGGATACATGGCATGAACATAGGAATGGATCATGTGGGGCTGCTACCCGAGTAAGCGTGTGTGTGAGAGAGTCTCTGTGAGTGTGAATGAATGTGTGTGTGTGTGTTGGAACGATACCTATGTAAATGAATATATGCGAGTGAGAGAGTATGTAGTGAATTAATGTGTGTATGTGAGAGAGAGAGAGAGAGAAGGAAAGTGCATGTGTGTGTGTGTGCATGCGCGTGCGATTCCGAATATATGTTTGCGTTCATGGTTGGAGTACTGTCAAAGAGCTGATTTAGTATTTTCAACGGAATCTTGATTATAGCTTTTGAAAAATGCAATAAATGAATTGCAGTTTTTACACTTTTAAAAAATAAGGTTTTTTGCACTCAATTTTCAGCTGTATTTGTAACTCCCCCCCCCCCCCCCCCCCCCCCCCCCTTTGCCAGTACTTCTCATTTTAAAGATGACAACCTTAGTGTATGAGTCGATCGGTTGGCACAGAAAACACAGCCCCCCCCCCCCCCTCCCCCCCCCCCCTACACATTCCAATATGCACGTCCCCCAGCCGCCACACACACATTAATGCATGTACCTCCTGCCTCACACACACAAACATGCACTTGTGCACACACACACACACACACACACACACACACACACACACACACACACACACACACACACGAACGTGTTAAACGTCCTTTTCTTCCTACTTGTCCAAATGCCTTTTCACCTATGTGGAACATTAGGAATCCCCCCACTCCCCCCCCACACACACAAAAAGAAAAAGAACAACAACAACAACAAAAAAATCATGTGGAGAGCCGGGAGCTCGTGCTGCTCAACTTACAGGAATATATGAGTGCTCTCCGTGAGCAAAACGCACTTGCTTTAACGCCCGAAACAAATTCGTTTTCTTCTTTTCCTCATCGTGGACACATCTGAACCTTGAACATGGACCAGCGATAACACCATCCCCCCCCCCCCCCCCCCCCCCCCCAACCCACCAAATTGTCCTTTATTCCTTTGAACCAGCCTTCGCCTTCCCGGTCAGAACATTCGAAAGAGCTGCATTGTCTTGCATCTTCTCTTCAGTCTCCTCATCCGCATGGCTCTTCGGCGCAACTCCAGCCCTGATGTGGCCCTTTGCGGTCGGCTGGGCTATAAGCAACATTGTCTTATCTTATCTTATCTTCGGCGCAACTCAACTAGACCGGCGTTTCTTTTCCCCGGTCATCAGAGTTTTGTCATGCTTGCCAGCAAACGGTTTCTTCGTTGGACCAACATGGACCTGCGTCTTCTGCACTGGCTCCTGTCCTTTCTCTCCATGAAGTTTGTGCGAGTCCTGGCCGTCTTGTACATGGCGCGCAGTAGTCTGTTCTCAGAGCCACGGTCAGACAGTTTTGGCAAGAGTGACGGTCCTTGTTCTGTCGCTTCAGTCACGGTCCCTAGTGTTAGAGATACGACTCTGCCTCTTACAGCCTACAAGTCCGTTCAGTCGATTATCTCCCTTAGTCGGCGCGGGCTGCAGGCTCGCGGCTGCAATGTGAAAACGTTGCCGTGATGTAAACAACGACGCCCGTCGGCCGCATTTGTTGTCATAACTTTACCTTGAACTGCTTCAGCAGTTTGTGACGACAGATTCAAATGCCTCTACACATTTTTTGGCCCTCCTTGTGTTTGTGTGCGGTTGCAGTAGGTGCGTGTGTGCACTGCATGTGTGCATGCATACGCAATGTATATTTATGTATGTATAGTGTGTGTGTGTGTGTGCATGACTGTGGTAAGATGGTGAAGGTGGGGTGGGGAGAGAGAGAGAGAGAGAGAGTTTGTGGCTTGTTCTAAATTAAAAAAAGACCATTTATTTGTCTCCAAATCAAACTTTAATTGTGTTGTGTCAGTTTATAACAACGTCCAACAATGGCATAATAGGTTCAGTTGGTAAGCTGAGCTCCTCTCCTTGATCTGCACACAACACACACCCATGCACATTATTAATGACTGGAGAAATGGAATCTGATTTCATCACTTTACATAAATTTCAAGGAATGAAATTGGAAAATTAATCTCTCTCTCTCTCTCCTCTGTTTTTCTGCCTCTCTCTCTCTCTCTTTCTCTCCTCTCTCTCTCTCTCTCTCACTCTCTCTCTCTCTCTCTCATCCTCTCTCCTCCCCCCTCTCTCTCTCTCCTCTCTCTCTCTCTCTCTCTCTCTCTCCATTAAAAACCTTTAGAGCGAATACATGAGGTACTCTACGAATTTCATCTATGCAAAGTGATTTGTAAATATCTTGCTGTGTCTGAATTCGATGATTTAATCATTTTTTCTTTCATTGCAAGACAGTAGTCTTTTAATCACAAGCATTCCCTGTAAACTCGTGATTACCATCACCTTTATCACCACATCCATCCCAACATTCATGATCCACTTTACTTTCCATACCTGTTTCATGCACACGCTGCTTTTTGCTCGTTCTTTGGGGGCCGGTGCTTGTCGTTTCCTTGGCGATTTTCTTGACGACTTGACTTTAGGTGGTGGTTTGGGACGTCAAAGATGGGGGCTTTCCATCGTGTTTTAAACGGCTCCTCGGGTCGTCAGGTCTCAGGAACTGGTTTGGCTCAAAATGCTTCCGGCAGAATAGGTAGCTTTTGTTGAGCTGTGCACTGGTCTTGCCGATCAGGTCTAATCTCCGCTATTTTGAACCCACTGTCTGCACCTGAGACACAGGACACATGCTGCATAATTATACCTCTTATGAATTATACACATGTGCTGTTTGTATTTGTTTCACGGGATTTCAGATTTAGATCTATATATCAACCGATATATGCCACAACTGGTTTTCTCTCTCTCCTCTCTCTCTCTCTCACACACACACACACACACACACACACACACACACACACACACACACACATACACACACACACGCACGCACGCACACACACACACACACCACACACACACACACACACACACACAAGCCATGCAACTGCACGCAGAGAGAGAGAGAGAGACAGAGAGAGAGACAGAGAGAGAGAGAGAGAGAGAGATTCGGTGATGAAACACGTGTGTCGGCACATCAACATAAACATCACTGGCCATGTGAGGGCACGGTAATGCGTGGTCTGGTTTTCCCCGCCGCCTAGTTGTTTAGCTAACGGGACTGTAGATAAGCCAGTAGGCTTAATGATTTCTAGAAGAAACAAGTATGCGCATTGCTCTTTCCTTACATATAAATATATATATATATAAAAACTTTTAAAAATCTGCCCATGTGGCTTCATAGTCATACTATAAACTTGATCTAGACTAGACTCAAGTTGCACCAGAATGCATAGTCCCACACCGTATTGCTTACGTGGTTTACTCTGCCAATAATTAATAAAATGCAATAAAGTTTGTACATACCTTTCTTCATCCTTTGGAAAACGAAAAAATGCCAGCCCTTCACAATCGATTTTGTTGCGAGCGTTTGAACAACCGATAGCGCTGCAGGCTTCGCCTCCTTGCTTCTTGCGCGTCGCCTTGTTGGAGCTGAGTTTACACGTGCTGACTAAGGGCCGTAACCTAGTCCCGCGGTCTTACGGAAAAACCCCCAAGAGTCGTATCTCGGTAATGTAATGTAGTATGCTCTGTAATGTAGTATGCTCTGGTGTGACGGAGACGGGCCAGCGTCTCCCCCCAGCTCGCCCTCCTTCCCCTACCCCCAGGCAAGCAACTGTGGAGAGCGGCTGTTCTTGTTTCCTCCATGTCGGTCTCAGAGGTAGAGCACCTATGCGAGTGGCACCAGCCTGAGAGCATGACCAGACCTGCATCGCTCCAAGGGGGAATTACCGGTGCGTTTTGGCGATTCCCGGTAACGTGAGCAAGGAGGACAGGTCATCCTCGGACCAGTTTCGAGGTAGGCGTGTGGATGCGTGCGAACTGGAGTCGGACGAGCGAGAGGAGTTTGTTCATTCTGAAAGTGATATTGGTGGTGGTTTTGATGACGAAGATATTTCTTCTTCTTCCGAGTTTTCTTTCGCGCGAGCTGCTTCTGTTGATGCATGGTCAGTTATCTCAAGTACTCTCTCAGAGACCCAGTTTGATACTCCTGCCCCCACCTCTCAGAAGACTAGGCTTCGTTCCTCCTTTTTCGAGGAAACCGGTTCTGAAGATTCCGTTCCTCGACTGTCTAAAACAGGTGGGGCAGTATCGCGAGCTCTTGAACGCGGCTCTTCTCGACTCCCGTTTTTGCGCGTCAAGGCGTTCCGTCAGTCAAAGCGATCTATCCGGAACACATCCCAGTCATTAAGAAAACATTACCTAAGTTCCAGTCGGTGAGCTCCAGTCCTGAGGCACGTTACCCACCGCTTTGGGCGCCATCCCACCAGGAAATTCCAAGGTCGTCTTTCTGTCCTCCCAGTTCTTATAGAACAGGAATACTTTAGAATGGGAACGAAGAAATGCTGTCTGTGTGTCCGTGTGTCTGTGTCTGTGTGTGTCCGTGGTCAAAATGTGTTCCACTCGCTCCAGACAAAACTACTGGACCGATTTTCCTGGAAAATCTGTAGGAATGTTCATTTTGGCCACGGATGATGCCCGATGTTTTAGTTTACCGTTATAGCCGTTACTAACGGCTGTAACGGTCTGTAACGGTTTTTCTTCTTTACGGAATATCTCAGAAAGTACTTGGCCGATCTTTATGAAAATTAGCAGGTATGTTCATTATGGGTCACGGATGATGCCCGATGTTTTAGTTTACCCCGTTATAGCCGTTACTAACGGCTGTAACGGCCTGCAACGGATTTTCTTCTTTATGGAATATCTCAGAAAGTACTTGGCCGATCTTTCTGAAAATTTGTAGGTATGTTCACTATGGGGCACGAATAATACCCGATGTTTTAGTTAACCGTTATAGCCGTTACTAACGGCTGTCGTGGCCTGTAACGGTTTTTTCTTCTTTATGGAATATCTCAGAAAGTACTTGGCCGACCTTTATGAAAATTAGCAGGTATGTTCATTATGGGTCACAGATGATGCCCGATGTTTTAGTTTACCCCCGTTATAGCCGTTACTAACGCCTGTAACGGCCTGTAGCGGTTTTTCTTCTTTATGGAATATCTCAGAAAGTACTTGGCCGATCTTTCTGAAAATATGTAGGTATGTTCATTAATGGTCATGGATGATGCCCGATGTTTTAATTTTCCCCTTATAACCGTTACTAACGGTCTGTAAACGTTTTTCTTCTTTATGGAATATCTCAGAAAGTACGTGGCCGATCTTTCTGAAAATGTGTAGGTATGTTCATTATGGCCACGGATGATGCCCGATGTTTTAGTTTACCGTTATAACCATTACTAACGGCTGTAACGGTTTTTCTTCTTTATGGCATATCTCAGAAAGTACCTGGCCGATCTTTGTGAAAATTAGCAGGTATGTTCATTATGGGTCACGGATGATGCCTGATGTTTTAGTTTACCCCCGTTTGTAGCCGTTACTAAGGGCTGTAACGGCCTGCAACGGTTTTTCTTCTTTATGGAATATCTCAGAAAGTACTTGCACATCTTTCTGAAAATTTGTAGGTATGTTCACTATGGGTCATGGATGATGCCCGATATTTTATTTGACCAGAATAGCCGTTAATATCGGTTATAACGCCCAAAACGGTTTTTCTTCTTTGTGGAATATCTAAGAAAGTACTTGGCCGGTTTATAAGCGGTGTGGATGATCTTGTGACAAATCGGAGCCTCTTTCCATATGTACGTGATGTAACGCTAAAAATCGATTAAACAAGTTAAAAACCGTTATTTTGCCGTTATTTCTTATATACAGGTGGATTTTAATGAAATTTGGTATACTGAAAGGTTATCACACACAAGTGGCACTTTATATAGTTTTCACAATTCGACCGTTAAAACCCGTTATTCTTGACAGATTGTCCGATTTGGATGAAGTTCGGTATGTACATAGGCTTTTAGCTCAGTGATGACTAAAATACCAGTTTCAAAAGTGCCCATCGTTAAATAACCGTAAAAAACCGTTATTTAGCCGTTATTTATCTCAGAAAGTACTTGGCCGATTTATAAGCGATTTGGAAAACTGGAGTACGTTTATATGCTTTGCATCTTGTTTTTTTTTTTTTTTTTTGAAAGTCGCCTGCTCCACTGACTCGTTTGTCACGGCTTCGTCCTTCCTGGAGCTGCCCAAGCCCTCCCTTCTCACCATTTTGAAGAAAGGCACCATCTCGCAGGAGGTTTGTAGCAGATTTTTTTCTTGTATTAGTCGAGGTGTGCTATTTTCGTCAGCAGCTCCTTTGTCCTTTCTCTCTAATTCTAGCCACCTGTGCATGACTTATAGAGATAGTTTACTAGAGATTTTGCGTCACCAGAACGACGTCAAAGCAGCATTGCGTCATGCGCTGATTCAAGGCCCCTTCTCTTTTGGAGATTCTTTGGCTCACTTTTCTGAACGGGCTAGAGATGCACTTTCCAGGTTTCCTCCCTCAAACACCCCCCCCCCCCCCCCCCCTTCCCTCACTTACTTCTGCTTCCAATTTTCCTCGCCCCTCCTTTCGCGGGCGTCAGTCTTCCGCTCCCAAGAGAAGCATTTCCTTTCGTCCTCTCCGAGGAAAGTCCGCCGGAAAAGCGCGTGCACGTGGCCGAGGGCGAGGTCGCCGATGTTGGCTATCCCCTGCCCTCGGCTCTACCGATGAAGGGGCGTCTGAAGGCATTTTACCGGCAATGTGAACGACTCATCTCGGACGAGTGAGTTTTGAGAGTGGTAAGGACGGACAAAAGCTATCCTTTTCTCTCCCCCTCCCCTCCCCTCTACGCTCGTCCACCACCGTTTGGACAAAGGTTCCTTCTGACCCACCCAAGGCCAAAGTCTTGTTAGAAGAACTACAGACTCGTGTTCAGAAGGGAGCGATAGTGGAGCTGCCTCTGCCGTGGCTTCCTGGTTTTTCTCTATTCTTTTTTTCTAGTGCCGAAGAAAAACGGAGAGCGGCGTCTGGTCAAAGACCTGAGCAAGCTCAATTTTGTTCCCCCCCCCCCCCCCCCCCCCCCCCCCCCCCGAAGTTCACCATGGAGACCATTTGGCAGTCACGGGCGGTGATCCTTCAGGAAGACTGGGCAGTCAGTCAGGATCTTTCGGACGCGTACTTCCACATTCCCATTCACCCTTCGTCTCAAAAGTTTCTTCGGTTCGCTCTCCAGGACAAGGTATATTGTTTCAGGGCACTTCCGTTTGGCCTGTCCCTCAGCCTGTGGGTTTTCACGAGGGTCATGGATGCAGTCATTGAGATCGTTCGACTCAGGACCGACTCCATGTCATCCCAACTATCTGGGCAAGCTCCTTCAGAAACACAAAGATCCGAACACTCTTTCTTTGGACCTCTCTGTCTTGAAGCGAACCCTGTCGATCCTGGAGGTTTGTGGTCAACCTGGAGAAGCCAGACAGGACTCTTCCTAGAGGTTTGTCCATCTCGGCCTGCAGTTCAAGACCGACTTGAATCTTGTGTGTCTTCCAGTACCAAGAGCGTAAAAGATCTGTGCTTACACTCGCCCCTTCTCCAGTCCACAGTGTCCACTCCCTGCAGCAGTCAGACCATGACCGGTCTGGCTTCTGCTGCCTCATATCTGATTCGTCTGGGC